>JAVXUP010002625.1:0-118674 GCA_033070095.1 Escallonia herrerae | reverse complement strand
GGGGCACCAGACGCGGCCTTGACACAGATCTCCACTGCCATAGATGAAAGTGAGTGCGTCTGTGTGTGTGTGTGTATGTGTGTGTGTGGAGAGAGAGGGGTTATGGGATTCTTTGTAAGCACTGCAGGAAAAGGTGGTAATGTGGAATATATATGGGCTTGGTTTGTGACCTCAACGCCTACACATGGGGAGTATAGAGAGTCTTAATCAGGGTAGCTTTGAGTCCATAATCGGGGTAGCTCTCACTGAATAAGATTCTCCATCTTGGTGTTACTGCGTGAATCAAAAAGATCAATTACATTCGGTGCGACTAAAGTTTTCTTTTATTACACTTGTTTACTCGTGATAAAAAAATTACACTCACAAACCTGTCAAATAATTGTGATGACAGAAAAGTAAGAGTAACAATATTACTAAGAAAGTTGAAGTGTGATAACCCAGCTAATCTAAGCCTAGCTAAACATCACTAATTTGATGTAAAACGACTCTAAACCTACAACTAAATATGCACGCACCTTAGCCTACTAAGTATACTCACCATCATTTCCACTGCCAAACACTCCGGCCGGCATCCAAACACACACCCAAACAATCACAAATGTGTAGGTTTGGGCCTTGAATTATCACTCTTATCTAAATCATCGACATCCAACAATCCTCCAAAGATAGCCGCATCAAGAACCACAATTTCTCAATTTTTTTGGCGATTTCCAGCCAGCTGATCTTCTAGATTCAGTTTCCAAGATTGCTTAAGTTTGGGTTAACCATTTGATCTCATCTTTACACCAGGTGGTAGGAGATCGATGACGTCCAGCGGCAGCCTGTTCTTGCTCATGTTCCCAGCGCAATCCTAATTGGTTGGGCCGATATCATTTCTGGTGGTTTCCACGAGTCACGAGTTGATTGCTACAATTTGTCGATGAAATTCTTCATGCAGTGGTATTTTTTATGAAACTTTTTCAAAGGGCAAAGATAAGTTTATCTCGTACAATACAGGGAGAAAAATTTTTAGAGACGATTAATTATCATTATATAAAACGTTACTAAATTAAATAATTTTTCTTCTTCCCTTTGCTATGTAATGCTACAAGATCACAACTATGTATTGTTATGATCTTATACTTATTCTTATATATATATATATATATATATATATATAGGGGACCGATCCACACCCACCGGTGGAGAAATAACAAATTTCTCCACCGAACCGCTGGTCTTACCAGCGGTTGGCCACGTGGGACAAAAAGGCGAAAAAGGTGTACGGTCACTGCATTAATGGCAAAAAAGGCACGAGAAATGGCACGAGAAATGGTGAGAAAATGGCGAGAGAGAGAAAAAGGACACCAACCGCATGCACAACCAGCGGTTGGCATTAATATGCCTGCCACGTGCCGTCCCCCACCCCTGCCACGTGGCCCAACCCCATGGCCCCTGCCACGTGGCGTCCCCCTCCCCCTGCCACGTGGCCCACCAGCATGGCCAACCGGCGGTATTAGCGATGGCCCTGCCACGTGGCATCCCCTCCCCCTGCCACGTGGCAGGGGGAGGGGATGCCACGTGGCCCAACCGCCGGTACCACCCGCGGTTGGTCCCCTCCCTCTGCCACGTGGCGTCCCCTCCCCCTGCCACGTGGCCCAACCGCTCCTACGACCCGCGGTTGGTCCCCTCCCTCTGCCACGTGGCGTCCCCTCCCCTCATCCGCAGGGCCCAACCGCTCCTACAACCCGCGGTTGGTCCCCCCCCTCCCCTGCCACGTGGCGCCCCCCCCGCGTGATGCCCCACCTGGTGTCCTTCCCCACGATGCCACGTGTCGTCCTTCCCTCCCCCGTGATGCCCCAACGTGGTGTCCTTCTGCCGAATTTTTTTTTTTGCAGCAGCCTTTGACCGCATAAACACCCACCCTTCCTCACTTTTTTCTGTCTTTTTTCTTCTCTCTTCCTCGCTTCTCTCTTTATAATCCCCTCCCCCGAACCCTTCTTCTGCACTCTGTCATCTTTTACCAACTTCCTTCGTACTTCATATCTCACCTACATAATCTCCACAACAATACAAATCAAAAAATTTTACGCTAGAAGATCGTGGATAACCGCTAGAAGATCGGTAGTTTTTTCTTTAAATACATCAAGTCACAACAAGTAAGTATTTTGAATTTCCTTATAATTCAATGTTAGGTTTATACAAATCAGCGTATTACATTTATAGATTCCAAAACAGCGATTTTTTAGGGTGCCAAATATAGACAGTTTTTCACGAATTTATAAAAAATAGCTAGAGCTAGATTTTGCCAAAATACAAAAAAGAGACCCTAGTTATTCTTAAAGGATCTGTCTCAGGTAAAAATTTCAGATTTTTCCAAAGACTGGAAAGGGGTTAACTGATACGGGGAACCTTGTAACTCTGCAGTGTATTTTAAAATATCAAGCTAGCGCGATTTCGCGCGAAACTTTTATGAGAATCCTAGGATGTTGGGAAGTTCCATTCCCCAGGAATTCGGGCCATTCCGAAGCCGTTACCTATTTTTTTGGCCGAACGGCCCTTTAAGCGCTTGATCCGGACACCGGTTCGCGATTTTTGGGCGAAACCTCCGTAAAATACTTTTTATGTCAAGAATGAATTCAGGAAGCCTCAAGTAGCATTTCGAAGCACTTTTGATATTTTTTTATGCCAGGGGCATTTCGGTAATTCGCCGCCCCGAGAGGGGTATTTCGGTAATTTTACAGTGCTAAGTTTTTTGACGGACTTTTTAGTCCAGAAATATAATTACAAAACCTGAAATGTTGTTTTGAAGCTGACGTGGCGCGCGTAGGGGTGTTTTGGTAATTTTCCCGCGCCAAGGGGTGTTTTGGTAATTTTCCCGTGCCAAGTTTTTCAAACGACTTTTTAGTCCAGAAATGTAAGTAAACCACCTGAAATGTTGTTTTGAAGCTGGTTCGGGGGCGTTGGGGTGATAGTGAACGCTCAGGGGCATTTCGGTAATTTGCCGATGTTCGGGGGCTATTTTGCTAGGAAGGATCCAGCTTAAAATTCATACCTTAAAATAACTTTTAGTTCAGGAAAGGGTGTGAGACACCCGAAAACTTATTTTGTTCCAGATGTTCTGAACCTTGTGACGCACCGGCGATGACTGCCAGGGGATATTTTGCATAAGTAGCGGGTGTTTTGGTAACTTGCCCCCTTTAAAATTTTTCCTGATATATTTGGTATATAATTGACGTAATACATTTAAAAACTTGACTTTAAAGCGGTTTTGAGGTGTTGGAGGTGTAGGGGCCATCGGGCTATATATTGCTATATAACCACGTTGGCGCTAAATTCAGTGGGAACTAGCGTAATTAAGCGTTCGGAGTGGTGGGAATTGAGGATTTGTTTTAATACATTGAAATAATGACTATTGCTAATGTGTTGGTAAGCTAGGTTAAAGATCCAGTTATAGTTTTGGAATGTAAATATTATGGATATTATGGACGCTAAGTTGGTTTATAATTATATTTTGTTCTTAAAGGTATGAATTTCAGCTCTGGACCTCATGATACATCAATCCTATACGATGACGATGACCACGTCGCGAGGCACGTATTTGACGGTGTCGATAGGGGTGTTTTGGAAACAATTCAAAGCACAAGGCACCTTGAAGAGTGGGTACTAAACGAGGAACAAATACAGCTATTACACCGTCAAAATTTAACCCTGTTCACCGATCCCGGGAAATGGTCTCGACACGACGATTGCCTTATATCCGCTCTAGTTGAACGATGGAGGAGCGAGACGAACTCATTTCACTTCCGGTTTGGTGAAATGACTGTTACGTTAGAGGACGTCGGATTTATACTTGGAATCCCATGTCACGGCAGACCCGTTACTTTGAACGTGCCGTCTGCATCCATAGCGAATATGGCTATGCAGTATTTTCCGGGAATTCCAAGGGCAGCGCTTACAACAAACGGCGTCAAGCTTAAATGGCTGAGAGAGCAGTACGGCGTGCTACCGGATGAATACACTCCTCAAGATTTCGTGACGTATACGAAGGCATTCCTTCTGTATATTATTGGAGCTATATTACTTCCGACGCATTCGAAAAACACGGTGCATCCGAAGTATATGGTGTTCTTGGAGGATCTTGAGGAGGTATACTCCTATTCGTGGGGTTCAGCTGTCCTTGCGCACCTATATCGAGCACTGCATAAGGCTACGAGAAACGGTGCCAAGTCCATTGCCGCCTGCCTGACTCTATTACAGGTATGAGCATTTATTTTCTTGGTAGGATCCTTAGTCAATATATTCGGGATTAATTACTAATTCCATATAATGTTTGCATTCACAGGTTTGGTCTTACGAGAGGCTACCCATGGGTCGTCCACAACCGTTGGTAGATTCCGATGAGACGTGGCCTAGGGTGTGGGCCTGGGGGCCTACGACCAACCGGAGGTGGAGACGGGTAGACCCTCACCACCATCTAAAGTTCTATCGGGGGGAACTAGAGATACTAGATGCATCCCAGGTGACGTGGCAGCCATATGGCAAGGTGATGCATCTGTTGGATGAGTGGTGTTGGCAACTTCCGGTGTCGTACGTGCTGGCAGGTTTGGTTCGGGTGCCGCTCATTCACTTCGAAGAATGTGAGTTTCAGATGCCCGATCGAGCTATGAAGCAAGCTGGCTGTCCACAAGGGATACCAAAACCCGCTGTAGACATGCGGCCATACAGGGGTGGTCGAGGGCCGAACTTCGAGGTGGCTGATGCCTTGATTTTGTTGGGTGACGAGGTGCACCAGTGGAATACCTGGCAGGAAACGTATGATAGCCTTGTATCGCTGAAGCACGACGGCATTAGTACTGAGGAATACTTACAGTGGTTTCTCAGGGTGACGCGCACGAGGGTGAATCGCCCTTCCCAGGTGAAGAAGACATCGTACGCGCCACGTGAGGTCTATGACCAGTTCTGGGCATTGGCCATTGTAAGTCATGCTAGTGTTGTTTGATAATTTATTTGCGCACCTTATCGACCATTTGTCAAATATGATTAGCCATATTTTTCTATGCATGTTTTTTAGGTTGACCAGGGCATTGAGGTGTTCAAGCAGCTGGAGTCGTTTGACTGGTTTGTCGCGCAGGCTCCTGACAATCTCAAGAGGTCCATTGAGAAGTACAAGACTGAAGTTCAAAACTTTAGTCTTGCGTACCGGGGTTACGAAGGGGAGCCGTCTAGTCGCCCTCGTCCTGAAGCGTACGACTATCAGCCCCAGAGTCAGGTGTGGGAGTCGTCTGGTCGCCCTCTTCCTGACGCGTACAACTATCAGCCCCAGAGTCAGGTGTGGGAGCCGTCTGGTCGCCCTCCTCCTGACGCGTACGACTATCAGCCCCAGAGTCAGGTGTGGGAGCCGTATAGTCGCTTGCCTCCTGACGCATACGACTCTCAGTGCCAGAGTCAGGTTCCCCAAGTAGGAATCCAGGCCTCGCGCCCAAGCTTTCGGTCGGACAAAGGACAAGCGACGAAGCCATTGAGGTCGGACAAGATGGCTTGGATCGACCGGCACTACTTCGGGCATGAGCCTGTCAATTCAGCAGACTTTCCCCTTGCGACATTCCTAGGTCATGAGGATATCAGAACGTTGGCGCCGGAGACAGATCTTTCAAATTTTGTCATGAACGCTTACATAGAACTGCTCCGGATTAGAGAGCAACGTTTTAACCGTTCTGAATATTTGAAGCTTAACATGTATCCCACTCATTTTGTGGAATTAACGGTGAGAGAATTCACAGAATGGAGGCGAGGGGGCGGCAGGAGTAAGTGGAAACCAGGTCGAAACGTGTTAGGCATGATGAACGCAGACTATCAATGTCCCGCTGCTGATGCGAACCTTATCATGATACCCTGTCATCATGCAAACCACTGGTTCCTATTAGTTCTCCATCCAGCGTTCAGAACGGTTCACATATACGATAGCCTAAGGGAGGACGAGCCTGGACAGCTGCTGGCACAGATGTACAACGAGTACATCACTTTAGTGGTTAGTATTTATTTTTTGACCTTGGCCCATAGTATATTGTTCTTGTCTCATAGGCTTGATTCTCGTTTTTATTGTTGGATGCAGACTACTGTCCTCTCGCTAGCATGCGGACGGCCACAGGGTGACCCTTGGACGGTCGTGATGATAAAGGACCGACCAAAGCAATATAACGGTCACGATTGCGGGATTTACGTCCTCAAGTACATGGACTACGTTGCTCGCTCGGAAGTGCTCAAACACTCCTCGTGGACTAGGAAGGATGCCTTGACGTTTAGGTATAGGATAGCCTGGGAGCTGAAAAAGAATGAAGCTAGACGCATTCATTACCATTATCCTGACGTGCGTGGCTAGCTGCTGTGATGTTACAAAAAATTGTACCAAAAAGAAATGTACATAATTTTTCGCATGCTATGAATTTGGCGCTAAAATGTGCGCGAATATACCTTTCATATGACGGCATTCGAAAAAATTACGCGTCTCGCTTTTCGCCGAAATTCATAGAAATGGGCTAACTAGCGTGCATGAGGTGCAATGAGCGAAAAAAAAAGTGACAAAAAAAATTTCAACTTTTTTCGGAAGCTATCAAATGCGGCCTATAGTGTGCCCGAATAGGCCCTTCCTAGGAAAACTCAAAAATTAATGTGTCTCGTTTTTCGCCGAAAGTCTTACAAATGGGCTAACTAGCGTGCCTGAAGTGCAATGAGCGGAAAAAAAGTGACAAAAAAAATTACAACTTTTTCGGAAGCTATCAAATGGGGCCTAAAGTGTGCCCGAATAGGCCCTTCCTAGGAAAACTCAAAAATTAATGTGTCTCGTTTTTCGCCGAAAGTCTTACAAATGGGCTAACTAGCGTGCCTGAAGTGCAATGAGCGGAAAAAAGTGACAAAAAAATTACAACTTTTTTCGGAAGCTATCAAATGGGGCCTAAAGTGTGCCCGAATAGGCCCTTCTTAGGAAAACTCAAAAATTAATGTGTCTCGTTTTTCGCCGAAAGTCTTACAAATGGGCTAACTAGCGTGCCTGAAGTGCAATGAGCGGAAAAAAAGTGACAAAAAAAATTACAACTTTTTTCGGAAGCTATCAAATGGGGCCTAAAGTGTGCCCGAATAGGCCCTTCCTAGGAAAACTCAAAAATTAATGTGTCTCGTTTTTCGTCGAAAGTCTTACAAATGGGCTAACTAGCGTGCCTGAAGTGCAATGAGCGGAAAAAAAGTGACAAAAAAAATTATAACTTTTTTCGGAAGCTATCAATTGGGGCCTAAAGTGTGCCCGAATAGGCCCTTCCTAGGAAAACTCAAAAATTAATGTGTCTCGTTTTTCGCCGAAAGTCTTACAAATGGGCTAACTAGCGTGCCTGAAGTGCAATGAGCGGAAAAAAAGTGACAAAAAAAATTACAACTTTTTTCGGAAGCTATCAATTGGGGCCTAAAGTGTGCCCGAAAACGGAGTTACCAAAAATATCAATAATCCACAAATCAAATCACAAATTAAAGATTGCACAAACCAAATCACAAATTTAAACATTATAAAAGTTCAATTTATACAACTGAAACATTAACCCTAACACTCTTCCTCATCATCGTCCTCCTCGACCATACTGCCAGGTTCGATACCTAACACTTTATAATGGTTTCTCTTGTCATGATCAGTCATCTTATTACACAACGCACACTTTCGTAATTTTTTTTGACCCGTTGCTTCTTCAATCGGATTCTTCATGCGTATTGCTCGTTTTCGCCCTTTTGTTTGAGAAATAATTGGATCAAAAATGTCGTCCTCCTCACGTTGTAGGTCAGTGCCGTCAATGACTGGCTGTTTGGCTCGATTGAATCTACCGCCTGGAGTTGGTCGAGTAGTCGGAGTGTCCACAGTTTCTGGTAATGCCATCCTAAACTGTGCATGCATAGCCTTATCCCGTGCGGCTGCTTCAACTTGATACCTGTACCCATCAAATGTCGACGCTGCATCCATTGATAAACCGTGCATGATGTTACAAAGGTGATTATATCGCAGCGACTCAGATTGCTCGAAATCAACTGAAACATTGGGCACGTAAGGAATGTGACCGTGGACTCTGTTGGCTTCCTTCGTCCACCGTTCCAAGATATACGGTGGAGGGATTTCACTAGCATTCTTGGCGCTCAAAACCCTCAACGCGTGTCGACAAAGTATACCTTTATGCTCAAACAGTTGACAGTTGCAATTAACCAACCCAGTGTCCTTACAAATTGCTACGGTAAAATGTCGTCTGGTCCTCGGAGCCGACGAAGAGCACGGATTGGCGAAGTTCGTCACATTTGTCAAAGCATAAACCTTGATGTCTCTGGTGGAATACTCGTGCAACTTTGTCATGCCATATTGATTCGACTTTAGTAGTTCCTCTTGAAACTGTCGAAACATTTCCTTGGTATAGACTTGAGCCGCATGAGCCTCTAAAGGTGAATAAAGTAGTATAGCTCTTTCTTTGCAAACTGTAGCCGCGTCGGCTTCTCTCTCACGGTACAATTGCCTGTCAACGGCTTTCTGCATCTCTAGTACGAACTCCGCTATACTTGAAGACTGGCCTACGTACCCATCAAAGAATGAATTCATAGCTTCGCTTCTCGAGGTCGTAGTCATTCCGGCTGCAAAAAAATTCTTGGTGTAGGCACCGACCCACTGTGTCTTGATCTCATACAACGATTGTAACCATTCGTGATTGTGCAAATAGTAAGTATCCATTAACGTGGCCCACCTCTCCTCGAACACGTCTACCGTCAACGATTTCTTCACACATGTATTAAAGTCAGTCTTGAATGACGGATGGTTTGCATATACATGGTGAAGCCGTTCGGGATATTTGTTGCTTATGTGCCATGTGCACAGGCCATGGTGAGTATCTGGAAGGACCTTAGCGATTGCATTTTTCATTGCCAGATCTTGGTCGGTGATGATGGTCTTTGGAGGAATATGATACATTGCTTGAAGCCACGTTTCAAATAACCACGTAAATGACTCCTCCGTCTCATCCCTAAGCAGGGCAAAGCCAAACGAGATTGACTGATAGTGGTGGTTCACCCCGGTGAACGGAGCAAAAGGCATAGAGTACTTATTGGTGCGGTATGTGGTGTCAAACGTCACAACATCCCCAAAATTTTGGTAAGCAGCTCTAGAACGGGGGTCCGCCCAAAATATAGTACTAATGCGGTTCTCATCATCCAGTTGGAGACTGTAAAAAAATCCAGAATTCTCACTCTGAAGGGACCTGAAGAGATCAAGTGTAGTTTGAGAATCACTCTTACCGAAAGACTCTCTCCTCTGAGCACGAAGTTCATTTCGAAGGTCTACTTCGTTGAAACTCAACTTGTCAATCCCCCCAGCCTGGCTTGAGAAAACCCCCATCATCTTAGAAGGTGGAATTTTAGCCTCGGCCATTGTAAAAATTAGTTGTCTGTGTGCCGCGCTTATTTCTCGGTGTTGATGAATTTGACCAATCTTACTGGGGGTCATCAACTGATGATTATGGCTCAACTCCACTCCTGTGACAACCCAATGGTTTTCATTTTTTCGGTGTACTGCATACACATGGGCCTTGCAGCCGGTACCCGGAAATGTGTCCCGTTTTCTTTGTCTTGTTGTCCCTTCGTCACTGATCCGAACGACCGGAGTTACATGCGGTGCTCCTCTATGACACTCAAATAGTCTTGCACAAATTTGATCTGTATTCGCCCGTTTTCTAGTCGTCTTAGTTCTAATACCGAAACCTATCGTTTTCGAATATGCTCTATAGTATGCTTCAACTTCGTCCAGTGCTTGAAAAACTTGACCAACGTAAGGTGGATCAGAACCTTCACAAAAATTATTTCCTCCAGTTGCATCCATATTTATACTGGAATCTAAAAAATAAAAATTATATCATTCTCAACAAGTCATAGATTTAAATAAAAGAAGAATAAAATTTATTTAAACCACCGTCTTTCGAGAAATTTGGTATAATGTAAAATTAGCAAAATAGCCCCCGATGAGCGACAAATTACCGAAATGCCTCCGGGGGTTCATTATCACCCTAACGCCCCAAATCAGCTTCAAAACAACCTTTCAGGTGCTTTGCTTACATTTCTGGACTAAGAAATCCTTTGAAAAACTTAACGCTGCAAATTTACGAAAATACCCCTATCGGGGATGCGAATTACCAAAATGCCCCCTGACAACAAGCTTCCTGAATTCACTCTTTAAAATAACTTTTCAGGTGTCTCACACCCTTTCCTGAACTAAAAGTTATTTTAAGCACAGATTTGTGTAACGTAAAATTAGCAAAATAGCCCCCGGGGGTTCATTGTCACCCTAACGCCCATCAAACCAGCTTCAAAACAACCTTTCAGGTGTTTTACTTACATTTCTGGACTGAAAAACTTTTTTTCGGGAAAATTACCAAAACACCCCTCGCGGGGGGGCAAATTACCAAAATGCCCCCTGGCTTCAGAAAATATCAAAATTGCTTTAAAACGCTATTTTAAGCTTCCTGAGTTCATTCTTGATTTAAAAAGTATTTTACGGATTTTTCGCCTAAAAATCCCGAACCGGTGTCCGGATCGAGCGCTTAAAAGCCCGTTCGGCCAAAAAATTAGCTAACGACTTCGGAATGGTCCGAATTCCTGGGGAATGGAACTTCCCAACACCCTAGGGTTCTCATAAAAGTTTCGCACGAAATTGTGCTGTCTTGATATTTTAAATTACACTGCAAAGTTACAAGGTTGCGCGTATCAGTTAACCCCTTTCTAGTCTTTGAAAAACTCTGAAATTTTAACCTGATACAGATCTTTTGAAAATAACTAGGGTCTCTGTTTTGTATTTTGGCAAAATCTAGCTCTAGCTATTTTTTATAAATTCGTAAAAAAACTGTCTAATTAAGTTTTCACCTTTAGCGACAATTACGCCCCGCAATCAGCTGCAAAACAACATTTCAGGCGTTTTACTTACATTTCTGGACTTAAAAGTCCGTTGGAAAATTTTTTCGGGAAAATTACCAAAATACCCCTCTCGGGGTGGCAAATTACCAAAATACCCCCTGGCTTCAGAAAATATCAAAAGTGCTTTAAAATGCTATTTTAAGCTTCCTGAGTTCATTCTTGATCTAAAAAGTATTTTACGGATTTTTCGCCTAAAAATCCCGAACCGGTGTCCGGATCGAGCGCTTAAAAGCCCGTTCGGCCAAAAAATTAGCTAACGGCTTCGGAATGGCCCGAATTCCTGGGGAATGGAACTTCCCAACACCCTAGGGTTCTCATAAAAGTTTTGCGCGAAATCGCGCTGGCTTGATATTTTAAATTACACTGCAAAGTTACAAGGTTGCGTGTATCAGTTAACCCCTTTCCAGTCTTTGGAAAAATCTGAAATTTTTACCTGATATAGATCTTTTGAAAATAACTAGGGTCTCTGTTTCGTACTTTGGCAAAATCTAGCTCTAGCTATTTTTTATAAATTCGTGAAAAATTCTATTTCTGACGCCCTAAAAAATCGCTATTTTGGAATTTTTCGAATGTAATACCCCGATTTGTCAAAACGTAATTTTGACGCCCTTTGACGCCCTAAACACGAATTTTAGACTATTGTAAGAACAACTTAAGCGTAACACAATTTAAACAATCAATTGGTAAGAACAAATTGAAAAATACTTACTTGTTTTAACTTGATATATTTCAAGAAAAATCCACCGATCTTCTAGCGGTTATCCACCGATCTTCTAGCGTAAATTTTTTTTGTTTGTATGTAGGTGAGATAGGGAGAATGAGGAGGGTGGAAGAAATGATTCGGGGAGGAGGGATTTTATAGAGAGAAAAGTGAGAGAGGAAGAGAAGAACCGTGAGTGAACAGCAGGGAGGGGGAGGGGGGAATGACACGTGGGGGTGGGGGGTAGGGTGGTAATGACACGTGGGGGAAGAGGGGGTTCACGGGTGGGGGAAAAGGACATAGGGTGGGGGCCACGGGGTGGGGGGCAAGGGGGTGGGGGGCAAGGGGGGTGACGGGTGGGGGGTGGGGTCACGGAAGGCAATAATGCCAACCGCATGTAGGAGTTGCGGTTGGGCATTATTGCCACCATTTTCTCACGAGTTTTTCATTTTCTCGTGATATTTTCATGAATTTATCATAGTATTTTCGTCCTTTTTTGTCCCTTTTCGTCCTTTTTTGGCCCACGTGGCCAACCGCTGGTAAGACCAGCGGTTCGGTGGAGAAATTTGTTATTTCTCCACCGGTGGGTGTGGATCGGCCCCCTATATATATATATATATATATATATATATATATATATATATATTTGTATAACTCGCTCTGGAAACCTCTTTGACTTTCCTGATAATAAATCGTGACTCTCCACTATTTTTTTTTCTTTTTAAAAGTTGAAGGTCATGGCATTGTCAATTATTCAACTTTAATCAACTCACTCGTCTGCATCTGGCAAGCAGTATTATATATTCCTCACTCACGGTTGGAAAAGGGAAGAAAGCATGACACCAACTCAACTCAACTCAACTGGGGTCTACATTTCCTTTACTTTTCCATAGTGGGATTTTCAATTATTCACCCTCAAGAAAATAAATGAAACAATAAACATTAATATGGAAAACTTTCATATTGCATTTATGAATGAGGTCCGTATCATGAAGTATAAATGTATAATTAGAACTTACATGAAAAACAGATTATTAGAAAAGAGAAAATAAAAAAGTGGTTGATGACTATTTTCTTTCTCTATATTCTTCCTTTTTTTGCTTATTCCCCATTTTTTCGTTTTCTTCTGATTTGTCTTCCTTCTTCCCCTTCTTTCTTTCCTTTCCCTCCTTTTCTCTTCTGATTGATTCTATGAGAGTCTTTCTCCCCTTTTTCATCTCCTGGTCATCTCCTTTCGTGTATATATATGGGACTTGATTTATTACTCACGCGGGCAAAACAGGATAAGTTGTCCCCGCGATCTAGCCGTCCACGCGCGAGATGTGGATTTATTTTTTACGTTCTTTTTTTCATCGTCCGCAACATAATATAGTAGATGGTATGATTGTCAATCATACCGTCCTCTACATAATGTAGCAGACAGTCTTTTACCGTCTGCTACATTATGTAGCGGACGACGGAATCTGGCCCGTCTATCAGGCCAGATAGACAGCCACATCGCGCGGACAACAATGGATCAGCTCCATATATCTCATCTCTTGGCTTAATGATTTCTATCACGTTTTTTTCTGAAATTTTATCTTTCTTCATTTTTTCAGCTCTCTTATTTTTAAGCCCAAACAAAACATTTATGCAACAAAATTTAGCTGTCAACAACGACAATTGGTTGAGCTCTTTCTCTTTCATGCTCTTTTAATTTATGCAATTAAAAGGTTTCAATCGGAGATGTATGGAAAAGAATTGGACGAAGAGTCGATCAAGTCTGTTTATCGAACTGTACCTGATCCAAATTCGGTTCCGGACTTGGGAGCTTTCACGTTGTTACAACGTAGACATGCAAAAAAACCAAATTTGGGATCATGTACAGTTGTTTATCGAACTGTACATGATCCAAATTCGGTTCCGGCCGCCGGCGACCACCGCCAGAGACTGCCGGCAGCCACCTTCGGCCGCCGGCCACCACCGCCGGTGACTGCTGGCAGCCACCTTCGGCCGTCGGCCACCACCACCACCACCGTCGACCACCGCTACGCCCCACCACCGCAAACCACAAAAAAAAAGTCAAAATAAAAAGGGTTACCAAACATAAAAAAAAAAACCTAAAAAAAAAAGGGTTATCAAACACCCACTTGTTTTTATAAAAAAAAAAAAATTAAGCTGCTCTTTAAAAACTGAAAACCAAAAAAAAAATTTTGTCAAACGAACCCTAAGTAGTACATCAAAGGTCATTGTAATTTTGGAGTGCCTATAAATAAAGTACTTATTAAAGAGTAACAGAAAACTCTTGAAACATTCACATGTCCTGCATTTCTTGGATGCAAAAATAGCAAGAATTAATGTTTTGGCACCCTCTTGTGTTTAAACAGTAACATTCCTATTATAACCCCAAAATTTGGGGTCAAATTGCTTTCTCATTCAATTTTTTTTTTGGTTCCCAAGCTATGGTTCTCTGCCAAAGTAATCCAAGTGTGCCTTCTTATTACTTTTGCATTTCCAAATTGGGTTTGTCACCTCAAAAACGTCAAAGAATTGGTATGTTCACTCTAATTTGAATGAGTAGCTCAATTTTGTAACTAAATTTAAATTAAAAGGTAGTTACTCGCGAGCTTCTACCTAGCTCCGCATGTAGAGATCTCCTTATGTTATGGCAAAGCAAACCTATGGTAAGCTATCAGTTACTCGAAAAGCTTATATTACTAGAGAATGTGCTCAAGAATATTATCATGTTTAACACTCTCCCTAACATGCAAATTCCTAATTAATGGCACGTGGAGAGACAAAATCAAGATGCATCGTTGCCAAGTGCACAAATAAGCAGAGTGCAAACTGCACATAAAGATGACCAAATATGCAAGAGGGAAAAAATGAACTCAAGACATTTTCAAACCTGAATTTTGATACCTTGTTATGTTACCATCAATATTAAAAACTTAAGATATTAGAGAATGCCTAATAATTTTTTGTATTGTATATCGTTAGTCTTTTGACCAAATAAAAAAATTAAAAAGGCGGCATTAAGGTGCAATCATTTTGTGGAGGGGGTGGCGGTGTGGGGTTTTAGTTTTATATATTTGATTTGATATTTGATGGAGTATATCTATTTCCGAGCATTAGCAAGAAAATGATATCCAAGTAGCAGCTTAACATGCATGAATTGTGGGAAACAATCTCTTTAGTGGCAGGGTGAAAGCTGCGGACGAGACACTGGAAGAAGACTAGTGCTTTGCCGTTCGATTGCCTAGAGGGTGAGATCGATTCTTCTTTAAATTTTAACTTTTAACTGGTGCAACCCATTTTTCTTACCGCGTTTAATACAATAAGTTCACAAATTCTTCGAACAGAAATAGCAACGGATCTGTTATTGATGTTTGACAATATCAAATAACAATATGGCTATTACAACAAAATCAAAAGCCTCGTCTATTTAGACCGTAGAATTGTCCACAGATCTAGCATGCAATGAAAATTTTTATCTTTACAAAAATATCAGAGGCAGAGGTAACAAGAAGCATAGGGGGCCCGTGTCCACGCGCTGTCGCCTAAAACTTTTTTTCTCTCAGTATGCATCTTGAAGCTCATTCACGATGTCGCCACCAAGACGGGACTGTCCACCACCACAATCATTTCCTCCGCGGCATCAGGAGCGCCGGTCTGATTTCCCTCCTGTCATTTTATCCCATCATCTCTTCTCTTTCCCCAATTGTGGCTTTTCACTTTCACCTTTTGCTTTGCTTTCCAGCTTGGAATGGATACTTGATCTCAGTTTTTCACTATCGTTGATTGCATAACTTAACTTACCTCACCTTTTATGATCCTGGTCTTGCATATGTTAACACCTCTAGATTATAATCTACCTTTTGTTGGCTCTTGGAAATAAATTAACCTCTTGTCTCCTTAACAATGCTTGATTTGTTAGTTCTTGGTAGTTTTGGCAAGTTGAAATGTTCAGATTCATGATGAATGTGATATGTACTTTCCTTGGTAAATTTGTGGCTTTTCTTGTAACCTGTTCAACTGATTTGTCCGAACTTTTTAGTGACTGCTTTTCTCGACTTTCCTCTCCTCTTTGATGTTCGAGGCAAGAGCACCTATTTGAATCAAAGCCTTCGAATAATTAACGTTTTCTACCTTTTGTAAATAGTATGATATTTGACAGAAGATTGACATAAAAAATTGTTGGTTTACTTACAACGTCACCCGGCGAGAAGGGCTTGAAGTTGGTGTATGAAATACTTGCTTCGTATGTTTAATCGAATTGGATTTTAGCGGCACTTAAGCTTTAGCAAAACTACTTTTTCTGCCTATTAATTGCTCACCTCTACGAACTTTCTAGCTCTGGCACTGAAAAAGAACTATACGGAGATTGACATTTTCTAGGAAAAATGACAAATGACCCCCTCACGTATTTTTATTTTGCAGTTCAACCCCTTCCGATATTAATTTTGACAATTAACCTCCTTCATCTATTGATAATTGCAATCTGAGTAAATTTGGATATGATATTCCAAATAATACCCCTAACTTTTACTAAAATGCTAAGTTTTCCCGTGAAAGGGGGAAAAATCCTAAAACCAATCATAACCATAGTCCCCCTCCCTCGTCCTACCCCTACGGTTACCAATCAAACCAAACCCCCTCCTCGCCACAATTGTTGAGGAAGAAAAAGATAAAGAATGTGAGATAGGAGGGGCAATTGTGTCTTTTTATAGGCCAATTTTGACCAAAATTAGCCAATTGTCCTCAACTGCACTAAATTGATAGATAAGCAAGTGAATTGTCAAAATTAGTACACAAACTCGAAATACATAAAGGAAGTCATTTATCATTTCTCCCATTTTTTATTTGCTTACAACGTCAGAATTACTTGTTGGTCGTTTTCTGACGGTCAACAGTTTTATCACAACACTTTTTACAGCTTTAACAAGAGTTTTTGCAACGTTTCATAATTACCCATAAACTTTTCACTATTTTCAACTTTGTTATTGGTTATGCCTAATCTGATTAAAACATGTTTTTGAAAATTGTTTCTGTTTTAATCTAAAAAAATTATTTTTTAGAATTAATCCCAAACAAGTTGTACGTTGGTTGGGCTGGGTTCATTTGATGGGTTAAATTGGGTTGGTGGACAAAAAGGAAAAAACAAATTGCATTTACAAAAGAAAAGAAAAAAGTTTAGTGGTGACGTGTGTTGGTCGTCAGAAGAGTGGCATGCGCCGGTGCCTAGAGGCTGAGGTGGTGGCTGACAACGACGGTCGATTATTGCTAGCAAAGGTAGCGGTTGAGAGAGGTGGTGTTCGACAGTGGCCTGTGGTGGGGGGTAATGGCTGCTAGTTGCCAGTGGATAGGGTGGCCTAAGGTAACTGATGGATGACGATGAAGGTGGCGACTCTTAGCAAAGGTTGGCCGGAGGTGGACACCTATAACGATGGTGGCGATTTCGGTTGCCACCAATTATTATTATCTTAATTTTATATAGACCATTTAAAAAAATGAGTTTGCCGATCCAAACCAACACAATCCACTTTACAAATTTTTGGATTTGGTTGGGTTAAAATCCTAACTTTTTATAAATTAGATTGGTTAAACTCACTAAGCCCGACCCAACTTACAACCCTTAACATAACCTACACATATACGACTCAAGTTGGCAACTTAAATAGGAAGGATGCTAAACAAATTAAGGAGTATAATAGTCTATCGATACCGTCATCATAATGTTCCCTTGAAATGTCAACTTCCCAAAATTTGAGCATCAATACTCAAGGAGGTCACCTTCAAATTGTCTGGGTATTTCTTCTTTTTCATGAAAATTACAGTTTTACTTTTCCTGAAATTCCTTTTATTAATGTAAGGTTTTAAGAGATTAATTTGTCCATCTGGCCAATCTAATTTACTCGAAACTACACATTTATTTTTTGGTAACCAATTGACTGGTCTTTGACCTTAATAAAAGAAAAAAGTTAGACAGCAAAAACTCAAAGAAGAAAGGAAAAAATAAAAGGTAAATGCAAAAACTCGAAAAAAAAGAGGGAAAAAGAAAAAGTAAAATGCGAATTACTGCTGTGGAGGGGAAAGAGCAAAAGAATTCAGGGTACAAATCGTGGCACAACATTTGCGTTGACGACATAAATGTGGGTCGGCGCGCAAGTCGTAACAATCGTAATTTAAAATCATTTACATACCATTTCTTTCGCCCAATTTTAATCGTGCATATTGCCACCATATTCCCATTCTTTGGCTCTACATACCATATTTTGACTTCTTATACAAATTCAGTTTTCCATCCAAAATTTTGACACCCAATATTCGATTCTTGTCATATTCTTTGTCTTCCCAATAATCCAAAGCTTTTCATCGGGTTCCTCCAAATATGTTTGTTTTTCATGTCTTTTTTTGCTTCATTTTTCACTGTCTGCTCCATTATGTTGGTATCAAGAATCATTTGACTTTGACCGGAGCTTGTGATGGCACATAAACCCAGTTGCGCATTTGTTTCTTTAAGAAGAGGAGCTCACAAAGAAGGTAATTTGTGCGTGCGTGTGTGTGTGCGTTCGTGCTTGTGGGTATTCATTGTTTTCTCGAATTAGTGTTTCAGTATTCTTGTAGATATAGATGATCATTTTGTGTATTTTGGATTTTCTGGGTTTATGTTCTGTCAAAAAATACGTTGTTAAAATTACGCTTAAGGAAAATACTCCTCTAGATGATAATTTAAGTGGTATTTTGTTGTTAGTGGAGTGATTATGTTAGATTTCAAAAATTAGTCCGTATAATGGCAGATTGCCAAGCGTGTCCCTTTCTTCAATTATGATAGTGATGATGATGATTTGATTTTGATATGTAACAGTTTGAACTTTGTATATTCTTGAACTTTCCTTATGTTCCTACTCTTGACACACTTTTTTCTTCATGAAAATTGATTTTGTATAAATACTAGACTTAGAGAATTGGTACAAATATGTCGAGCTATGGTGTCACCCGAATGCGTTGTTTTGGTCCATTAAGAGATCAGTATTAGAGCTTATTTACTCTTGATATCTTCTACAGGTTTTTACTGGGTTTATGGTTTACAATTCAGCTTTAGGGGCCATCTGTATAGCTGCATGCACGAAGAAAAACCAAAAAGTAGAAGCGGCAAGACCTCTTGTTATTCTCAACTAATGGCATTTTGCAAAAAAAAAAATGTAGAGCTTACGAATGCATGTATGCAGTCCTATGAAGCTTAAATCAATTGATTCATGTGTTGTTTCGTATGAATTGATTGAGGAAGAAGCTTCATTTGAACATTTATCATTTTCCAAGCATGTTACTAGTTTAGTCTCTGATATATACAGGAAGAACGATGCATCATACAGACTCTTCAAGATTGTGTCTTGTCTTATTAGTCGGTTATGAGTGCCGTGTCTACATGCGATTGTTTTTATAAGGTTTAGTGAGTTGTCGAAAAGCTTTGCAAAATTGGAAACTAGAAACATAAGGATGGTTCAAATTTGGTATCGGTCCAAGGACCTCATTCATAGCCCTCATTTAGTCACTACTGAATGAGGGCAATAAGGCTTGAGTCTGCCTATCAGTAATGAATAGATCAAAGCAGACTTCGCTAATTACTGCAGCGTTGTTGTTAAATAGAGGAAGATGAGGCAAGTGCTTTTAGTGTTTATTCTTGGAAAGACTAAGCATTTCACTCTAGTTTCATTTTTTTTCTTGATCTCTGGGAAGGGAGTGGCGGGCAAGCCTTCCTATTGCTAAGTTTCGAAATATTTAGATGATAGTATTATCTAGAAATATACAAATTATTCTTTTCTCCTTGTCTTTGTTCTACCTTGCCTGATGAAAATGCATTCTCGTGATTTCTTTTCAGTGCTTAAATTAAAGTGGTCTAAGGGCCATTAGTTGAGTTTTTGGAAACAAAAATGGAAACCAAACAGCACACATCAAGTGTTATAGCAGAACTCATGGGTCTTGATGAGCTGCTGCCTCGGCAGACCATCCCTAAACAACGAAGAGTACTCTCTGAGGACTATCTCCGGAAAACTGCTTCTATAGATTTACTCGAGAAGCGGTCTTTTTATAAAGACCATTATAAAGACCATTTGATTAGGCAAGAAACTGAAAAGGAGCGTGACTTCGAGGTTGTGCCAGTGATGGACAAGATGCATGATACGCAATATGTTGGACCACGTACCCATTCAGGTCGCATGGCAGAAGATGCTTCCACCTATAGAAGCAATGAAAAATGCAGGAATTCTGGAAAAACAAGCACATTACAAGTGAATCTCTTGAGATCGCTTCAGAAACTTGAGAAGGGTTGTAATAGAGATTCCTCTGGAGACCTTGATGTTGATTTTTTACGCAACTTGTTTACATCAAGATCTGAGTTGAAGGATGTGAGATGCATTCCACCAACAAGTATTGTTGTTCTGAAGCCAGATATAAGGCAGGCAGAGAGTAATTCAAAATCTTTGCTATCACCAAATTCTCACTGTGGTTCTGCATTGGGTGATATGGAACTGGAGTTTCCTAGACCAATTAATTGGGAGTTATACATGAAAGTAAGAGATAGAGGAAGTCAGGCCAGTGCCTCGGAACCTTCTAGGCCTGGTTTTAGAGTGGCTGTGGGAACTACAACGGAAAAGGAAGTTTTTCAACAAAGGTATAGCAGCAGCTCTAGGAAGGCATCAAATTCTGAAGTTAGAGTTGGCGATGCTTCAGCTAATGAGCCTGTACTAGTGACTTCTTGTGCAAGTTTCTTTGTCCGGGAAAACCAAGTCAGAAGAACCTCACATTCATCTTTAAACAAGTCATCTTCTGCCAAAGAAGTCAAGAAACGAATTTCGGAACGGTGGAAAGTGAACAAAAGTTCTCAAAAAGTTGGTGCAGCTAGTAGTGACTGTACACTTGGTGAAATGCTTGCTAATTTGAACGACAGAGTTGATGAACAGGGAATGCACCGTCAATTATGTTTGAATGGTGGAAAATGTGCACAAGGAACTGGAGTGATTCAGGATGAGCCACAAAACTTTTTTGAGGAGAGTGACGTGTCTAAGAACTTCGAAAATCTGTCTACAGTTGACTCAGCAGTTGGTGGTGTTGTCTCTTTGTCTGAAGTGGCAGACATAATGGCAGATGCAGAAACCAAGGATATTGGATCTTCTAGTGAAAGCCCCCATGTCCAGCAGTCTGCACCAAAGTGCTGCAACTCATTGCATAAAGATGGCCATTCTTCTTCTCCTGCCTGGGATGCTTCAACTGCACAGGTTAGGTTCTTCTATGACCAATTCATGAATTTCATTGACTGGATTCGTTTCCTCATATGTATGTTGCAATTATCTTAAGCACGCACAAGTTTCAGTATTTTATATCTGTATTCTGCTCAAGCTTGAGCTGCTCTTCCTAGATGAGAAGCCTGGCAGGTTATACGAGTATGACTTTTTAGTACGTTCCTTAGGACATTGGATTTTGCCTGGTCCTATGGAGTTTGTACAATACCATACTGGTAAGCACATCAATGTTAAATCTGCATGGATCACTTTTTCTTTTTCTGGTCCAGGGCTATTCTGGAATAGGAATAGAGTAGATAAAGATTAATAAGGCAGTGTCAATGCGAGTGCAACCTTGGACTAGACGACCACCTATGTTACATGGACTCGGGACAAGTGTCCGAGTCGGATGTGTCCAAGTGTCGGATTTGTCTATTTCTCAAAGCCCAAGACACGGGACACGGCAAAATATTCCCAACTATTCTTGTAATTTACTTACTCTTTAGTCTACGTGGTGTTTTAAGTTACATATATCGTTTTAGTTTAAACTGAGATCATCTCAAAGCAATAACGAACTAAAACAAAACACTTAGTGGCATATCGTACTGGATGTATCGGACACATGTCCCATACTCATGTCGAAGTGTCGAGTGTCCGACACGGGTACTTCATGCATTTTGAGGAGTCCATGTAACATGGATGACCACCACACTGACACCACCGAATGCAAACTCAACCCGAAAAATTTGCATACAAACTACATCGCTCTCCCCCAAAAGAATCAATAGGTAGAATCTATCAGAATTTAACTTGACATAAATGAACAGAAGAAGCAAAGAAATTTAGAAAACTTTTTGGCTCCAAAATAAAATTATGCTCCCTGTAAGTGCCTCTGCCAATGCAGATACAGACATACAGTCAAGTTGCATTCACCTCACAAGTGGAAACAGATAGACCTTACTCCAAATTCGAAGTACAGGGAAAAGTAGTTTTCCTTCTGACTAACAAAACATAGAATACGTGCTAGCGTATGTTCTTTCCTATAACTGGTTAAGTTGAGTGCATCGCTTAGAGGAGAAAGCAGTATGTGATTTTTCTATACTCAGGCCTCTTAACGTGCCGGAATCTTGCCCTTCCAGATAACACGTCTTTAAATTTTCATGAATAATATTAACACATTTGTTACAACCTATTTAACAAAAACTATTAGAAAGATAACTAGTGTGTTGGCACAACACTAATACCATGCATTGGTTCACAATCAACCGTATGCTGAGTTCTGTTGTTTTTCTTTCACATCATGGTAGAATGTGAACTACTGCAACCCAGCCCATGCCAGTGCTCTCAAACTTTGCTTTTTGTACAGAATAACCTGACTATGCTTTTTATTTCAACTTAGTTTAGCTCAAGTAAGCTGGTATGACTTGATGTATGCATTCATTTTCTTACCTTCCCTTCTGGTGCAGCAAGATCAGGGTTAGTTTTTCAGGTCATGTCCAATGAATCCACAAAATTTTGGGCAGTTAACTGTAACTACAAGTTTTAGCATGGCATTCAAAACCTTTCCCTTTGTCCATTTAGAAGAAGCCTCCTTTCCTTAATGATATGCCTTTGAAAAAGGGACAGCTTTCTGAGAAAACGCTTAACTCTAACTATCACACTGAAGCAAGAAAGATAAACACTAGCTAGTGAAGATAAATATGAGCGGGAAGAATTTGAAGTTAATGTGGCCATGAATAAGCATGGTCTTTCCTAAGAGATGAAAATTGTAATTTTCACTAGAAGAGCACAAGTAAATCGATTGTCCTTTATTGCTGCAAAGTATTGAAGCTTGACTTGAGGTTAGGGTTAAACTTGAAAAGAGGAAAAACTGGTGGACAGGGCAAAAGCATGTGGGCGATAAGAATTTCTTTGATTATGCTTTCACTCCATGAGGAGGAAATTACATGACTTTGAAACTATAGCAGATGTCTAAATCCCCCTGCGACTAGATAGATATCATAACCCCCCTCAAATTCTATAAGGAATAGGTTTATAACTTATGCCATAATTTAGAGGAGATTTTGCAAATATGCAATAGTTTGAACTTTGAAGGTGCTTTTCATAATTTTGTCATAATTTTGCCCAACTGAGCTCCTAATTGGCCTCACCACTGGTACATACAATGCAATGCTGAAGAGCACCTAGTGCTCGTAACTTTTACATGGAAATTATTTAACAAGTGATATCCAAACCGAATTCAGATTTTGCATGCCTTCTAGGCCCATTTCTCCAAGCAGTATCGCGTATCTATATGTTGGAATCTCTATCGTATCTTGTTGCTTATTCCCATAGAGAGAGGTTCAGCACTGTTACTTTGTCATTTCCAACTTTCTGTCCGTTTCCTTTTCCTTTCCAACTTTCTGTCTTGCACTTATTCCCTAGTTGTATGTTTCCTTACACAGTTGTTTCATTCGTGATGCAGGAAAAATCAACTGGATCCCCTGAGAATGGATATGTGTCTTTAACTAACTGCACCAGAATCGACCCAGAATTCGCAACGAGCTGCGAAACCTATCAGCCTAGTCCAAATTCAGTTTTGGAACCACCTTTCAAGGAAGAGAGTATACCCGGATCTGAAAACTATGAAAACGACACTGCTCACCTCCATGGTTCGTGGAATAAAGGACTACACTTTTCTGTGTTCCAATATTATTCACAGATTAAATTTCTATTCTCTTATGTCTTTTGCTAGGTCTCTGGATGAAACTCCAGCTTCTAGAATCAGAGGCAGAAGACACAGAGTCAGAAGAACTCTCAATGGCTGTGTCAAGTGATGAAGAATCGAGGGAAGGATCTGTGGAGTTTCTTAAAGAAAATGAAAAGTTCCTGAGATTGTTCAGAGCCGAGGAAGGTAGGGAATTTTCCTACCTTGTTGATGTATTAGATGAGGCGGGCTTTCATGAAGATCTAAGTTTCGAAAGATGGCATTCTTTACAATGCCCGGTGAGCTCCTCTGTGTTCGAGGAACTAGAAAAGAAATATGGCGAGCAAATGTCATGGATGAAGTCTGAAAGGAGGCTTCTGTTTGACTGTATAAACCTAGGGCTGATGGAGATTCTCCAGCCTGGCGTGCAAACCAACTCATTGGCAAAGCCATTACAGAAAATAATTGGTACTGCATTTAAGAGAGATGTGATTGAGGAAGGTATATGGACATTGCTGATTAGCCAGGGAAAGGAAGTGAGCAAAAACTTGTCTGAGAAGGCGTTGGGAAAGGATGCAAAGTGGTTAGAGTTGGGGGCTGATGTTGATATCATTGCCAAAGAAGAAGAGAATTTTTTGTTCGACGAGCTAGTTGCAGAGTTGGTGCATTGAGTTTTTTTTTTTTTAACTAGGCCATGGTTTATTCTTTTGGTTCTTCTTGGCAGAGATATGTGATGTTACTAGGTCAACAATTTTGTAATTCGTAATGTATGTGTGTATAGCAACAATCTTGGTGGTTCTGAGGTTTCAAGGGTAAATATAAAGATCAAAGTATGTTTTGTGAAACAATCGGAATTGGTCTCTTAAATTATTGAAGATAGAGTTCTGCTTTAATTTGCACAGGTCGGAGGAAATCAAAGTGGCCTGTGAAAATCGAATGAGTTTTGTCCGCAAGAAACACGTCTTGTACACCCAGAGAAGTTGCCCAGAGACGGCATGAAACTTGACATTCTCTGTCAAAGGAATGATGGCCTCATTCATCAATCAATAAGCTCTTGATTGCAACGTATAAATGTTCCTGTTAATAAATTGGGTCAATGGACCCATTATCCGCCCACTAACAGATAATGTGTATTTGTTAGTCTGGATAATTACAGTTAATTAGAGGATATTTATCTCCTAAGTGTTTGAGGTAAATACATCTTTATCTCCTAAGAGTTGGAGGTAAAGCCAGTCTCTAATTGTATCTCTATATAAAGGCTAGAGATATCCCAATAAAAAAAGGAAGTCATAGCAATAATCCCTCTCTCTATAGCACTCTCTCTAGAGCAATCACCAAGCTCTAGGATTTGGTTCGTGGACGAAGAACTCGACTCTAGTAGCCGTTTTCGTACCTGCGAAAAAGATCAAGCGTGCTGGAGGCTCGTAACAACAAGGATCCTACGTCGGAATTTTCGAAGACTTCGTACGGTATGTTTTCGAACCCATTACGTGTTACGTGGTAGCACGATAATTGTTGTAATCGTTTCAACATTGGTATCAGAGCATGATTACTTGTTGATTCGCCTTTAACATGCTAGATTAAATAATGTGCATGTTACGATTTTTTCCGGATACATGAATGAGACCCATTATTAAAATTCAAAATTTTTTGAGCATGTTTTTCTGAAAAATAATTAGATGGTTTTGTTCTCCTATGGTTGAGGATGAACTCCATAAAATTTCGTGATTTTTGGATGCATGATTTGTGAGAAATCACGATTTTATTTTTCAAGAAAACTGTGGTTTTTTCGAGTTTTGGGACTCAAATTCGGAGTATGATATTCTGTTTTTATCATGATCGGTTGGTACATAATTAATCTATGTTGTATAAGCTTTCCAACGATATATCGTACGCATTATTTGGCTTAAAAACGAGAGAGATATGACATCCCGAAGTTGGCTTCGCGACATGGCGGCGCTGAAAAAATTAGGGATGATGAACAGTAAACCCACGCGCGCCACGCGCTCAAGCCGAGCCGTACACGCGCCACACGCGCAAAGTCGCGCCGAAACGAGCCGTCACGCTCATCCACGCGCCAGCGTGGCTGAGCCTAGGCGCGAAACGCGCCCACGCGCTCTCACGCGCCAGCAAGGCTGCGTCCACGAGCCCACGCGCTCCACGCGCGCGTGCCTGCCACGCGCCTGCTCCACGAATACCTGCGCTGTCCCACGCGCACGGCGGCGCGTGGAGGCGCGTGCAGGCTGGTTTTTGGCCGGTGATCGTCACCGCCGGCGAGTGGAGCCTTGTCATGCCTTCTGAAAATTTTCAGTAGTGCTGAATTACCTTTATACCCTCTGTGTGTGTTCTGTTTAATTTTTAAACGATTTTTTCTATGAAAAATTAACTTTAAAATTTTGTTTTATACACACAGAATTTTTTTAATTTCAGAGGGCATATTAAGGATAAATTTACTGTTTGTCAATTTTTTTAGGATTTATCTCTCAGTTTTTGGTCATCTGTGAGTATTTTTGTGGTACTTTTGTGGTTCCCAAAAATACGAATAATGCGTAAATATTATTTTTTGCACTTCGTGAGTAGCAATAAATATTTTTGGAGAGTTATATGACATAGATAAATTATGTCTAATTTGTTACATGCTTGCCTTGATTTGTGTTATGGTTTAAATATACTTTTGAGGTATATTTGTTGGGTTTTTGGTAAATCCACACTTTTAAACCATTTATATTTTCAAGGCTCTTGTCGCCCGTTTTCCTTGGGAGGAGAATGTGGCCTATTCATCCATTTTATTACCCTGTAACTTCTTATTTGAGTATGCTAGTTTTAGGTTAAATGGATGGATATTAGATTGGCATTCTAAAGAAACTTATGTTTAATGTGTTTACTTTTGTTTTAAGAAAATTCTTTTGAGAATAATGTGCTGTGCGGCATCTCCATTTGTTTTATTGGAGTAGTTTGTAGTAGGATTCTCAAAGATGTTGTATTCTGCTATTTCCCTGTATATTTCGAGAAAGCCTTGTACGGGGATGTAATTTCGCACGCACATTATTCAAACCAGAATTTTCTTAGCATAAGTTATTAGAATGCCAATAGGGCTCAATGGAGTCCTTGCAAATTTAATTGTATGGTGCAATTTTATATTGTTCTAAATTATCATGTGGATGATTTATTATATTGTGGCTTATATGATGATGAAATTTATTGCGAAAAATTACTTGAAAAATATTTTTCCCAACTCACATACATGGGAGATGATTACGAGCTTAGCAGATTTTCGATTTCATGATGTGAGGAAGGATTATGTTTTTCATTTGAATTTTTTGAAATAAAAATAAGGATGTATAATTAATGTCTTTTCCTTGCGCAATCTAATGTAGTGAATATAATGGCCACCAAAAATGTCATAGCTGATCTCGTTAAGGGTGAGAAACTTAACGGAGATAATTATGACGTTTGGCACAAAAAGATGAAATTCATGCTGAACGAACAAGAGCTCGAGGAGCACTTGACCAAGGAGATGGTCGCGCCAACTGAGGCGCAACCCCTAATAGACCACACTGCCTACCAGAAATGGAATCAGAAAGATCGTAGTGCGCGCTATACCTTGTTGAGCAGCTTGCAAAATGATCTAATCGGGCAGTATGATGAACTTCCAACTTGCAAAGCTTTATGGGAGCAGCTCAAGTTCTCTTTTGGTGGAACCTCAACTACGCGGCTTCGTAGCCTTGTGATTAAGTTTGAGGAGTACACAAAAGACCCTAAACATACCATGAGTGAACATCTAAGGATGATGTCCAATATGATTGGTAAGCTAAGGGATGCTGGCCATGCGCTCACAGATGAGCAGCAAGTCAGAGCTGTCATAAGGTCCCTTCCTGCCTCGTGGGCCAATATGAAACAGATATTGACCCACAGTGAAAACATCAAGAACTTTTCTGATGTTTCACAGCATGTCATCCTTGAGGACGAGACTCGAGATACTGACAAGACCCTTGCTTATGTCGCCCAAGGGGGATCGCGCAATGCAAATGGCAAGCGCGAAAGACAAAGTAAGAAAGGTAAGAAAGGCGAGGCTAGCACTTCTGCGCCAAAGGAAGGAAAAATGAAGAAACGCAAGAGAGGAAAACGTGGTGGGAAAAAGGATCTGTCTAAAGTTAAATGCTTCAACTGTCAACAGAAAGGACACTTCGCTCGTGATTGCACTGAGCCGAAGAAGGTACTTTCAGAATCTCTCTCTCAGTTATATGTTTCCTCACATGTGATGGTTGCTCATTCCCAACCTGTGTGGTTTGTGGATACAGGTGCAACAAAACATGTAGCACGTGATCGAGAGGGGTTCGTAGATTATCACCGGATTCCAGCGGGTAGCAAACATATCTTCATGGGAAACAATAGCTCCGAAGAGGTGCTAGGGGTTGGTTCTTACCAGCTCAAGTTGCGCACTGGGCGCACATTGATTCTAGAGGATGTGCGATATGCACCCACAGTTCGGCTTAATCTACTTTCAGTTACTGCTTTATTAGACAGTGGTTTTTCCTTTATTTTTAGGGGTAATAAGTTGGACATTTTTTGGATGATGTTTTGTTCGGACATGGTTTTCGCATGGATAGTCTTTTTCAATTGGATTTAATTGATTCTCAGTCTTCTTATTCTTATGTGGTGAATGATAATATTGTGAATGATTCTACCACCTGGCATGCAAGACTGGGCCACATAGGCCAAGATAGAATGACTCGTTTGGCTAGAGAAGGCCTTTTTAGGCCCACTCGCAAAAGTCAATCTACAAACTTGTGAGGCTTGTTTGGCCGGTAAAGCATGCAGGAAGCCTTTTGGAAAGGCTGTGAGAGCAACTCAACCACTTGAGCTAGTTCACTCTGATATATGCGGACCTATGAGTGTAAAGGCACGCCATGGCGCCTCTTATTTCCTTACACTGATAGACGATTATACGCGATATGGTTATGTGTATCTGATATCTCACCGCTATGAAGCTTTGGACTGTTTCAAACGCTTTGTAGCTGAGGTTGAGAATCAGAAAGAGAAGAATTTAAAAACTCTTCGCACTGACCGAGGACGCGAATATTTGTCAGATCACTTCAAGAAGTTTTGTGAGAAAAAGGGGATACGCAGGCAACTTACTATTCCTAATACTCCACAACAAAATGGTGTTGCGGAAAGAAGGAATAGAACATTGTTAGACATGGTTAGGTCTATGATGGCGCAAGCAAACCTTCCTATATCTTTTTGGGGGGATGCCCTTTTGACTGCAGCCTATATACTTAATCGTGTGCCTTCACAGTCAGTCAAATCCACCCCTTATGAGCTTTGGAATGACCAAAAGCCAAATTTGGATAACTTGCGCCCATGGGGCTCAGCAGGTTATGTTCACAGTACTTCTCATAAGTATGGGAAACTAGGGCCTAGAGCAAAGAAGAGTATCTTTCTAAGGTATTCTGAAAACTCTAAAGGTTATGTAATGTATGGTGAACATCCAAATGGTGGAAGGACTGAAATAGAGTCTCGTGATGTCGATTTCATAGAGAGTGATTTTCCTAGCATTGGAGATGCGAGTAAGAATCTTGACCTCTATGAGTTAGAGGAGGTTGAACCCACTTTACCATCTTCAAGCGAAGGTGGGGAATTAGTTCCTCATCCGGTTGTCGCTGAAGATAGTGTAAGTGACCTTCAACCTAGTGGGAGTATCCCAGACAGTGGGAGCACACCACAAGGACCATTAGGTCAACAAGATTCTCAACTGCGTAGAGGTGCACGAGGAAGAGTTCCACGTCGTCGTTTTGAGATTGACGGAGAAATTCTTATGTGCACTCCAAATGATGAAGACGAGCCTACTTCTGTGGAAGAAGCCTTATCTTCATCTGCTAGAAATGAGTGGATGGCTGCAATGAAGGATGAGTTAAGCTCAATGGAAAAGAATCGAGTCTGGGAGTTGATTGACCTTCCGCCAGGGCGCAAGACTATTGGAAACAAGTGGGTTTTTAAAGTCAAACGCAAGGTAGATGGGTTAATCGACAAGTATAAGGCACGTCTTGTGGCGAAAGGCTATACCCAACTGCGGGGTGTGGACTATGAAGATACTTTCTCCCCAGTGGTGAGATTTGCTTCAATTCGTCTGATCCTAGCTATTGTCGCCCAGCAGGATTTAGAACTTTTTCATATGGATGTTAAGACTGCGTTTCTCAATGGAGAACTAGACGAAGAGATTTATATGGCTCAACCCGAGGGTTTTGAAGTCAAAGGACATGAGCGCAAAGTTTGCCGTCTCAAACGTTCTATATATGGTCTCAAACAATCGTCTAGGCAGTGGTACTTTAGGTTTCATCATGCCATTACCTCTATAGGTTTTGAAATGATTGAACAAGACCATTGCGTTTACGTAAAACGATCCAAGAAAAATATTCTAATCCTTTCTTTGTATGTGGATGACATTCTTTTAGCTGGGAATGACATGAGTTCCATTGTCGCCACTAAGCAGTGGCTGTCCTCAACTTTTGAGATGAAGGACATGGGAGAAGCTAATTATGTGCTCGGAGTTAAAATCATACGTGATCGTCCAAAGAGACTTCTCGGTTTGTCTCAAGAGACATATATCAAGAAGGTCATTGAACGATTCCGTATGCATAACTCAAAACCCATAGACACTCCAATGGACAAGGCGTGTACTTTAACAACAGACCAATGCCCAAAGAATGATGAGGAAAAGAATCGGATGTCCAAAGTGCCTTACGCGGCTGCAGTTGGGAGTCTGATGTACGCTATGTTGTGTACGCGTCCAGACATCTGCTTTGCCGTTGGAATGGTGAGTCGTTATCAGAGTAATCCTGGACCCGCTCATTGGAATGCGGTGAAGAGGATCCTTCGATACTTGCGTGGAACCGCTGATCTCGTCCTGTGTTATCATGGTGGAGACTTGAGACTGAGAGTATACAGCGATGCTGATTGGGGCGCTGATAGAGATGAGCGCATATCCACTTCGGGTGGAGCTATCTCTTGGCACAGCAAGAAAAAGTCTTGCATCGCCCTATCCACGATAGAGTCGGAGTATGTTGCTTGTTCAGCAGCAGTCCAGGAAACTGTTTGGTTGAGGTCATTCTTACAGGCTCTAGGGGTTACAGCTCATGCAGATGAGTCTGTCACTGTTCACTGTGACAATACAGCTGCCCTAGATTTTGTAAAGGACCCCAAATATCATGGGAAGGCCAAACACATAGGCCTTCGTTATCACTTCATTAGAACTTTAGTTGCGCAAGGAGAGGTGTCCATGAAACATATACCTACTGGCAGAATGGTGGCTGATCCTTTGACCAAGCCCATTGCTAGAGATGTTTTCCTTTCTCACATTAGGAGTATGGGACTCCGTAGGTTTTGACATGTTTATGGCATCTTATGTGCTTGACATTTATTATATTAAATTTTCATTCCTTGATTTGAGTTTATTTTGGAATGAATGGATAATCTTTGTGATTACATATACATCCTTGTTGAGAGTGTCACCAGGCTCGAATTGACCCACTCACACGGGTAATTCACCTTGGCGCTAAGATAGCGAGCAAGATGAGACATAATTGTCTTAAGCGCCAAGTGGGCGAATAAGATGATACAGCTTATAAAGCAAACATGTCGCCTTAGTTGGAGCTAAGATGAGACCTAATAAATGTAGGTCGATCATAGAGTATCTCCACAACTCTATGTAGCCTGTTTACAGCCGAATGTGAGATTTCAGGCAGGCACTATGAGAGTGACTGGGCTGAAAAACTCAGGTTAGGCGCTTGTACAGCGACTAGACTTAGATTCGTATGGCGTATTTATTATACATTTATGTGACACGCCCTTGAGGGTTACGCCATAGCATGCAAATCATACTGCATGTGCTAAATGCAGACCGACAGTGGGAGTGACGAATGAATCCCTGCTTCGTCACTGTGTGAGCCACTTGGATCAAAATTTTTGATCATATATGGTACCCTTTTCACCTTAGACTATGTCATGAAGAGGATACTCAATGTCGCTACTTTAGCATGTACCCTTGGATCATGGATGATGCGGTCTCGCGGGGCATGTCTAGGAAAGCGGTTGGGTCTAATTGGAATGACATGAGGGCTTTGGGAAGAAAGTTCAATATTACATCATGTTGTGTGATTCATAGCCCGGGCGACTTTGTCGATTTTCGTTTCGATATGAGTCATGAATACATAACATATGAGAGGTTTAACACTGCTCATTATGAGGGATTTGAGAGTGTTTAATCTGGTGTAGTTGAACTATCTGGGGTACATACGAGATTTTTTGGAGTGATGTATTGTGTTAGTTTGGTGATAACTTAATACAATACTCCTCAACTGGACATCCTTTCTCGTAGGTCGCACGTTCCATTTCCTGTATGAGGAGATGAGTGGACGAGAGATAAAGAGGGACTACGATTTATTTGCCCTGTGTGTGGGCGAGTGGGAGCTGTTAATAAATTGGGTCAATGGACCCATTATCCGCCCACTAACAGATAATGTGTATTTGTTAGTCTGGATAATTACAGTTAATTAGAGGATATTTATCTCCTAAGTGTTTGAGGTAAATACATCTTTATCTCCTAAGAGTTGGAGGTAAAGCCAGTCTCTAATTGTATCTCTATATAAAGGCTAGAGATATCCCAATAAAAAAAGGAAGTCATAGCAATAATCCCTCTCTCTATAGCACTCTCTCTAGAGCAATCACCAAGCTCTAGGATTTGGTTCGTGGACGAAGAACTCGACTCTAGTAGCCGTTTTCGTACCTGCGAAAAAGATCAAGCGTGTTGGAGGCTCGTAACAACAAGGATCCTACGTCGGAATTTTCGAAGACTTCGTACGGTATGTTTTCGAACCCATTACGTGTTACGTGGTAGCACGATAATTGTTGTAATCGTTTCAACAGTTCCAATATCGTGCAGTGATTGAATCACATTAATTTGATGGGATATTCTCTTTCTTGATATTCATTTTCGACCATTCCTCCCATTCGCGTCGTTTCATATTCCACACAAGTTTCTTGTTTTTCTTCACCTCCATGGTTATGGAAATTTGCAGCAGACACTAAACGGGGAGTGGGAGGAGGGAAGGTACTAATGATTGTAGTTTCTTAATGTGGTGTTAGGTAAACAGGAATTAAAGGCTTTTCGAAGGCGCCTTGAGCTCTGCTCCTACCCCAACCATTCCTCTTCACTAGTTCCTTTTCTACACTTGGATTAGTCTTAAAAGGTTTCAACCGAAACAATGGAAACACAAGCACCTGCTCCAACTTAGCAACTCCTCTCTCTCTCTCCAAGACTGGAATGTATAAATACACATCTGCAGGTCCATGAATTCATCATCTCAATACACCGAGAAATCATCTCAACCTTGTTCAGAGTCTGATTTGCCTCCGGAACTGAAAATATGGCAGCCCAAACGTTCTTTGCTCCTACCGTCAAGGTCGCGACCTACATGTTGTTCTTGACCCTCTTTGTAGCATGTGCTTCCTCAGCTAGAGTCCTTGATGAGCAACCACCTGTAGCTGTTGTGCCTCCCCAGGCATCGGATCCCGTTGACGAACCAGCTGTTGGTGTAGCTCCGGTTGCAACACCTGTTGCAACACAACCCAACACTGGCGTGGCAACAGCTGGTGCCAATGTGGCTACTGCTGACCCCCACCACCCCTTGTCATTCTTTATGCATGACATACTTGGTGGGTCGAACCCGTCGGCTCAAGCAGTGACCGGAGTAGTCACCAACCCCGCTGTCAACGGTCAAGTTCCGTTTGCCAAGCCCAATGGTGCAGTCCTCCCAGTGAACAACGGGGTCCCCCAGAACAACGGTAATAGCGGACTTCTCAACAATAACAACCTTCCCTTCCTGACAGGCCTAGGCGGCAGTACGTCGAATGTGATCCAAAACAATCGCAACAACTTGAACAACGGTGGATTTGGGTTCCCTGGCGCCCAGCTCCCAACTGGCTCAACCCTTCAGAAGCTCATGTTTGGCACCATGACAGTGATTGATGATGAGCTAACTGAAGGGCATGAGCTTGGTTCTGGTTTGGTTGGTAAAGCACAAGGGTTCTATGTGGCTAGCTCCGAAGATGGTAGCAGCCAGACAATGGCTTTTACGGCCATGTTTGAGAGCGGAAGTTATGTAGATAGCCTTAGTTTCTTTGGGGTCCATAGGACGGCTGTTTCTGAATCTCAACTGGCCATCATGGGCGGGACTGGCAAGTTTGTCAATGCAAAGGGATTCGCAACGGTTAAGACCATTCCCGCGACCGGGCAACACACAACCGATGGCTTGGAGACATTGCTGGAGTTCACTGTATATGTTATTTACTAAATTTGTTTGAGAGTGTTCGTTTGTGGATTTTCATATGATTCTTGCTCTCTGAGAAAGAGAGAAGAAAAGTTGTGATTGTTGTTGGCTTGTTAGTTTGGGATTCCTTGTATCTTTGTTTTTCTTTATCAAACAAAAGCAATTACTTCAATTTGTTTCCCGTGAAGTTTCAAGAGTTTCAAATGTGTCTCCATAGTAGGCAAGTGGTTAATACAGTGTGGCAATCATTGACAAGAATTACCATACAGAAGCATCCCAGGCGGAGCAGGTAATGTAACGACAGATGGTAGTCATCTTCAAAAAGAGTTTCAACAGTTTACAAAGTAGGTTAAGATACAGATCAACAAATGCACTGTAAATTCACTTTAAAATCAATCATCAATATCAATCAATATATAAAAGACGAGTTTGCCTATAAATTCTCAGTTTAAACTTACCTTGAATTTAGACATAAAATCTTTTGACTTATGAACTCATAATGCACCTATTATACCTTGAATTTGAACTTCATAATTACAAAAAAGTCAAACAAACCGTACATTTAACCAGAAATAAACATTCATAGAACAAAAGACCGATAGGAAATCTTTGGACTCCTCATTTGACGAGTAAACATATTTGTGATTTCTAATGTCTAAATAAGAGACTTTTTAGTGTATACATAATAAATCACTGTAATTTAGTATCCCGTACAAATACAAGGTATCATAATGTCAAACTTTCGTATCTTCTCATCAACCATCTCTATAAGTCTGACCGTAAGAGCCAATGGCAATTGATGAAGCCTTAGAACAGCTCAACAATGGGTCTCCTTTTTGAGGATTGTTGTCCAGTCGCAAACAACTTTATGATTTACCGATGGGTTAAGATGAAGCAGAAATAGGTACAGAACTAAGCATACTCTTGCACGATGAGATGGATAGTAGCTAATTAGTAATTAACAATGGCCATATGTGAAATTTTAGACGTAATTTCATGTAGTCTTTTTAAGAGACTCTTTGCTTGATATGAGTATGTCGTATGGTATAAGAGGTTGTCTAAATTTTCCTGATTGACGCCATTTGGCAAAGTGCCATTTCCCATTGACCTGTGCCTTTGATCATCACCATTTTCCGTGGGTCTTCGGTATATAATTTGGAAAGAAGATGGACCGGAAACTATTATGCTTTGCCTATAAAGTGCACAACACAATCAGCTACTACTAAAAAGAAAAAGTCCACTTAAAGTATGCAGCAATATGCAATTGTTCTTTGAAATTGGATTTCGAAATGGAGATTGAAATTCATTGGAGAATAAGTTGTGCCAAGGTGAAAATGTGTATAAGATAATAAAAGATTAAAAACGTTAATGAGTTTTTAACAATATTTTTAACCCTCAACTGAGAGATAAACAAGATAAGAGGGTCTGGCATGGAAATGCTCCATGGTGCATGGTACTTATTGTAGTGAGATAATTGTGGTAGATGTGGTACTTGCAGTTAGAGCTGTGATAATTGCATAGTTAGTCTCGCGTCGGGGAGTGGATACAAACTTTTCATCACCATACACTGAAAAATCTATCACTACAAGGAATAAGGCTTTTAGAGACGGAAAAATTCGAGGCTAAAAGCCTTAAATCCATCGCTAAAATTTTTAGCGACGGAAACACTGTCGCTAAAAGTGCCTCGTATAAAAGCCCGTTACTAAAAGTTTTGCAACGGAATTTTAACAACTGTCGTCTAATATTGGACTTTTTGTGACGGATTTATTTATAAATTTGCGACGACATTTTCATCGCTAATTCTATTTTATGTATTTTTATTTATTTTCTTTTTTGTGAAATTTACCAACGGAATACAATTTTTAGCGACAGAAAATTCCGTCGCAAAAAATCTAGAATAAAGCACACTTTTAGCAACGAAATTAATTTGTCGCTAAAAGTCTATTTTTTTAAGTACTTTTTTTTTATTTTTCAAATGCCCAAACCTGTAATAAAAAATTCAATCCTCAACAACAACGCACAATTCCCAAGACACAAACAACTATAGATAATCAACTTTAAAAAATATTTATTATAAAAAAACTCGTAATGTACAGGTCGGGAACCGGATACAGCCGGTTAGGGGAGGGGGGAAGAGTATAAGCCGGGCAAGGGGGACAAGCTTTGAATCGGCAGGGGGACAAGCTGGGACCAGACACGAAAAGGGGCTCATCAGGGGTTGTCGAATCCCGGATCTGAATCCTGCTGATCCGGGGCCGGCTCGGCATGTCCAGCAGCAGTGCCGTGCTGATCCTGCTCCCTGATCATCCTCAACACCACCGTAGCAATGCGCTGGATTTCCTCCTCGTCCAACGGACGACGATCTGTATGCACCCGGATAAACACATGAGAACGTGTACCAAATATCCACGACATAGAACACAGAGCATGTGTTGAAACACTGTTTTATAAACACATAACTTTTCTAAATTATCCAAATTGGACATCCAAAGACTCATTACAAAACATTACTTTGTAATGAGTACCTTTGAACGGGAACTAAGGGTTTTTATGTATGCATGCTTTCAGAAATTGATAACATATGCAAGAATCTTTTCAAAATATCAAAATTGCAGAAAGATCGTTGCATATGTTACTAATTCTACTTTAAATAGAATTCGTTGGCAACGACTTGACCATCTGATTGCCAATGGACTTCGCAAAACAACAACGAATATAAAGAATGCATGGTTTATAAACAACGAGTAATTGAACCACCTATGGGCTAATTAGTGTTAATGAGGATTATCTTCGGCTAATTATAGCTAATTAGGGTTGATTATGAGTAATCATGGTTATTTTGAGCTAATAGCAGGGTTTAATTGTGCGGAGTAGTATTAATTAGTCCTAATTAGGTTTAATTGGGTTACGTTAGGGCTAATTAGTGTTAATGAGGATTATCTTGGGCTAATTATAGCTAATTAGGCTTGATTAGGAGTAATCAGAGTTATTTTGAGCTAATAGCCATGTTTAATTGTGCAGAGTAGTGTTAATTAGTCCTAATTACGCCTAATTAGGCTTAATTGTGCGGAGTGGTGCCCGACACGTGTCCGACACCTACCGATGCCTCCGGACACGTGTCCGACACCTCTGAACACGTCCGAAGACATTGATTTATTTTTTAATTTTGCCGGACATCGTGTCTGTCACCCCTTGAAGAGGTTCCGGACACCTCCTGACGAGGTGTCCACAAGTATAAAGCCAACATGTGACATTTTTCGGTGTCGATCGGACGGGGTGTCTGTGACCTACCGACACCTTGACACCTCATCGACACATCCGGACACGTGTCCGACACCTCTCAGCAGCGTTCGAAGACATTGATTTATTTTTTAATTGCCGGACACCGTGTCGGTGTCCCATTGAAGAGATGTCCACAAGTATAAAGCCAAAATATGTTGTTTCAACGTCGGTGTCGACGTCGATCGAACGCGGTGTCCGTGCTACCTAACAGGGATCTCAATCCAATTAGGTCCCATCCTCCGTCAACAATCTCAATTTTCAATTCTCAAATGCTCAATGCAATAAAAATTACACATTCAATCCAATTAGGTCCCATCCTCCGTCAACAATCTCAATATCTCAAATGCTCAATAAACAATTAACAATCTAAAATCATCAATTAACAACCTAAAATCATCGATCAATAATCACAATTCTCAAATACATAATTAACAACCTAAAATTATCAAACAAATGATCAAAGTTCAAATAGGAAAAAATTGTTCAAAATGCACATATCCGATGCGTTTGAATTATTTCAAGGATTAATTTTACGCTACACCCTGTACTTAGGGGTCAGTTGCACCCAGCACTTCATGATTTCAATTTTGGCACCCAGCATCAAAATTTTGAAAATCTTGACTTCCATCACCTTTTGACTGTCAAAATGTCTTTTGACCACACGTCTGTTAGTTTTTAAGGGGTAAAGTGGTCAGTTCCTTTGTTATGTCCAAGATGGCATCCTACGTGTTTCATATGTCTGTACCTCTCCACCAGATTTTGCATTCACACACACTCTCTCTCACGCTAAATCTCTTGCCTTTCCACTCTTCTAACCGTTCATTGAGCTCCTTTTGGTTGAAAGAACAAGTATGGACGGTCGCCCCTATGCTGCTAGCTCTTCCACAATTGTGTACCTAATATCATTTGTCAAAACCGAAAAACAAACCAAACAATTAGCGACCATTCCCTGCTAACTCTAACTCATCAGTACAATACAAACTTCACCGGAATTCACACACCAAGCCCCATTGACGGCAGATCTGGTGCTGTGTGCCCTCTAGCGCAATAATCTCGCGACGAATCCCAAATCCCCGATCTCCCATCATAAAACCCCAATCCTTCCACTCTCGAATTCATCAAACCTGCACCACCCAAACCCATCAAAAACCCATTAATCCTTCAGTTAGTCAACCACAATCCCGCAATTAGTCAGCCACAATCTTATTAAAGTGGAAGCATTCGGGTAAAGGATCCAGATCAAAAATTTGGTGTTGGTGAGGATTAGAGAGAGACGAAGGCAGAAATTAAGAGGTGGTGGCGTGTATTAGAGAGAGAGATGAAGACATAAAATATGGCGTTGGTGAGGATGAGAGAGAGAGAGAGACGAAGCCAGATTAGAGAGAGAGAGAGAAATTTGGTGTTGACTAGAATGACACATAGATTTAATAGCTGAAAAGACAAAGTTACCCTTAAAAACTAACAACCGTTTAGTCAAAGCCCATCTTGACCGTCAATTGGTACCGGATACCACTATTTTCAAAATTCTGGTGCTGGGTGCCAAAATTGATATCATGGGGCGCTGGGTGCAAGAGACCCCTAAGTACAGGGTGTAGTGTAAAATTAATCATTATTTCAATTTAGGATTCGATTTGATTAGGGCATTTAATTTAGGGTTCAATTCGGGGGTTCTATTAGTTCAATTTAGGGTTCGGTTAAATTGGGGCATTCAATTTAGGGTTCAATTAGGGGGTTCAATTAGTTCAATTTAGGGTTCGATTGGATTATGACATTCAATTTAGGGTTCAATTAGGAGTTCAATTAGTTTAATTTAGGGTTCGATTCGATTAGGGCATTCAATTTAGGGTTTAATTAGGGTTCAATTACTTCAATTTAGGGTTCAATTATGGTTCAATTAGTTCAATTTAGTGGTCAGTTGAATTGGGACATTCAATTTAGGGTTCAATTAGGGGGTTCAATAAGTTCAATTTAGGGTTTAGTTGGATTAGGGCATTCAATTTATAGTTCAATTAGTTTAATGTATGGTTCGATTTGATTAAGACATTCAATTTAGTTTAATTAGGGTTCCATTACTTCAATTTATGGTTCAATTAGGGGGTTCTATTAGTTCAATTTAGGGTTCGGTTGAATTGAGGCAATTTAGGGTTCAATTAAGGGGGTCAATTAGTTCAATTTAGGGTTCGATTGGATTAGGACATTCAATAGGGTATAATTAGGGATTCAATTAGTTTAATTTACCGACGGAAGAGATTTCGTCGGTAAATATACTTTTTATTGGGTATTCTATCAATTGAGAATCTGAATATCACTTGGTACATCAACATAGTCAATTGCTAAACCACAATTTACCTTACAATGCTAGCGAAGTATAGTTATAATGTCATCTCCTTGATCTATTGAGGCTTATCGGATTTAGATAAGATTAAGATTGCTTAGAAACTTTGTTTCACAAATATCATTTCTTGCTTCAAAGGTTAATAGGGTGCCGTCATTTGATTATCCATATATCATTTTCTGATTTTATCAATTCAAAGAAATAGAGCCATGGAAATTGATTCTGGAAAACGCTGCTACGGGGATTCGCAGCACTGAACTTGTTGAACATTGATGTACCACAAATTGTACAGACAAAAAGAGAAATTATAAGGATGCCAATGCTACAGAAAACAAATATACACGCACATTCTTGGAATAGTGGATACTGCCAAACAAAGGTTGAGGAATTACCAAAGAACAATCTACATACAACGTGAGAAGCTTACTTGAATTTGAAGAAATCAGTGGAATTCAGGCGACCGGTAGCCGCAGGAGGTGGACGAAGTTGCCGCAGGTGGTGGATGGAGTTGCCGCAGGTGACGGCAATGGAAAAACTCACGGGGGGAAGCATAGGGGGGACGACGGGGGTCTCACTAGAGGTGGGTTGCCGTAGAGGGTGGTCGCCGAGGTGAGATTGCCGTTGGGTGGGTGAGAGATAAGAGAGAGAAATGGGGAAGAAAGAAAAAGGGATCTGTGCAATAGAAGATAGGTTTTTAGCGACAGAATTTAGCCGTCGCTAAAAAACTGTTGGTAAAAATCGCATTTTGACGACGGAATGTTTAGCGACGGTAAAATTCTGTCACCTAATTTTTTTAAAAAAACATCAAAAATTTTAAAAAAATATTAGCTACGGATGGCCCGTCGTTAAAAGTTTGTCGGTAGAAGTCCGTTGTTAAAACCTTTTGCGACGAAATGTTCTGTCGATAAAAGGTTTTAACGACAGACTTTTACCGAGGGTTTATTTCGTCAATTAAATGACTTTTAGCGACGGAATTGCTTCCGTAGCTAAAAGTCCGTCGCAACAGATGCGTTTTCTTGTAGTCATATATGCTTCTTTGGTTTCACATTTTAAAGTTTAATGTCATATTTAACGGTTGAAAATCATAAACCTTTTCAAAATTTGATATTCGCTACCATATTATCGTCATTTATGACCCTTTGTGTATGGCTAACATAATTTTCTTTTTGTGCTATCTTTTGACTTGGATGAATCTGTGCGTGGGATTACTTGCAAGAGCATACGGAGAGCTTAAAAGGTTGGTTACTTCTAGTCAAGTTTTAAGGCGAATGTTATCCGAAGTATGTTTTCATTAATGGTGATTAAGTTGAACCAATTACTTCAATATTAATATGTAGATTAATTTAGTAACATGCAATATAGCTTTTGTTAAGATTAAGATCTCATATTCTCTCTCTCTTTTTTGGAACGTGGAAAAGCTTAGAAGCTACATCAAAAAGATGTGAGCAATCTAAGTGGAGTTGGAGTCAGAAATTTCTTCTTGGAATATAGGAGTAGAGACTAAAAGAGCTTAAAGATATATTTTAAAGAATATTTAACAATTTTGTCTTACAAGATGTTGGGCAGTAGTTGGGCCTTGCTTGCTGCCTAGGAGAGGAGTTCTAGATAAAGAGAGTTCTAGACGAGGTTTTACATTTTCTATTTGCTGATGATTTTACTTTGTAACCATATGCCCTATTTCCAACAAAAAATAATAAAGTCAGAGACTTTTTCATCTTTGCATTTTTCTCGATAGCTAAAGTCACTTCTTATATCTAGAAAGTCAAGGGGCTTACATTAACACGGGCATAGGTAACGTCAGACATTGGTGGTGTATTATGAGATAAGCCCCTAAAGCAAAAGCTTTTAGAGATTGATATAGTCTTTAATTACTTAAAGTTGGTATCTTTGCATCAATAATCGATTGAGATCAACTTAGAGAGAGTGGGAGTTACTTGATGTGTCAGTAAAAAAGGATAATTTGGACAAATTTTGACAGAGACTTTTTTCATCTTTGCATTTTCTCGATAGCCAAAGTCACTTCCTATATCTAGAAAGTCAAGGGGTTTACATTAACACAGGCATAGGTAACGTCAGGCATTGGTGGTGTATTAAGAGATAAGCCCCTAAAGCACAAGCTTTTAGAGATTGATATAGTATTTAATTACTTAAAGTTGGTCTCTTTGCATCAATTATCGATTGAGATCAACTTAGAGAGAGTGGGAGTTACTTGATGTGTCAGTAAAAATGGATAATTTGGACAAATTTTGACTGCAATTGACGAATTGTTAGTCACTTCATTTTAAAAAATTATTTAAAAATCGTTTGTTTAGAGTTTAAGGTAATCCTATTTTGTGAATAATCGTATATTTTATACTTATAAGAAGGGCACATGTTTGGAAAAAAATTGGCTGCTACCTCGGTTGGATGAATCTTCCTCCTGTCTCCTATATAGCGACAATCATTTGTCTCTAAATGTACTAGTAGCTTTTATTTAGTGACGTTAAAAAATTGCTGCTAATAATTATCGCAGAAAGTGTTAGAAGAAAAGTCACTAGAAAAATTTAGCGACTATTAATTGTTACTAAACTAAACATGGAATTGGAGGAATATTTTTATAACTCGGGTAAGAGTCAAAGTTTGTTCCACATGTTTAATCATGTGCATTTGCACGAGTTCACCAACTAGTTATGCTGAAAGACAAGCCAGAATAGATGGAGAGGAAAGAAAAAAAAAGACAGACTGTTCTCTACTGCTATTTTCTTGACTTTTGATGATATTTAAGCAAAACTAGAGTTTTAGTTTTCGAGGAAAGTTAACGAGTATAGTTGTCAATCTATGATATATTATGTAGGATTTGGCTATCTGGGAAGAAGAAGATCACAACTCGGAGCTCATGAAACGTCTTTCCTAAAATCTCTTAGCCTACTGTATCACGTTCAATGCTTTTACTGTTATTTTTTGAAGCCTCAGTGGGGAAATGTATGTTGGCACATCAGACTCGTCGCTCAAGATAGCATGGACTATTAAGGGATCACATCCTGGGCGAGATCTACAAGATAGGGCACAAGCTGCTGCCAAGCGTAAATACTTCAAGTCTCTCATTCAGCTTTGAATTAGCATTTCTTGGTGCCCTTTTCTCGCCTGAGACTTTGTTGTGATCGTCCATTTATTGCTAGTTTAAGTCCAGGTGGTGGTTTGGTAAGAGATTGCAGCCGCTGCTGAGGCTTATATTGCGTTTACTACTACTTTTATCCATGTGATTTGCTGCAACCAAAATGTCTTGAGAGACTCTTTGATGCTCTATCAACAAGCCATGTTTACTCTGTTTGTGAAGATCTCCCATGCTTAGGCAAAGCAAATGGCATGCTGTTTTTGGCCATCATCAGCAAAAGCCAAAAAGCTTTCCACTCTCGAATGTGTCTTTGCATTGTAAGGTTACCGTGATTTATCTTACTAAGCAACTCTCCGTCAGAGTTATTACATTTGTCGAGTCTCAAGGTGTTAGGCCTTGTGTAACCCCCGCTAGGACCCCTCCACACTCTCATGATATATATATATATATATATATATATATATATATCAATGTAAGTGTTAATAAATTGGGTCAGTGGACCCATTATCCGCCCACTAACAGATAATGTGTATTTGTTAGTCTGGATAATTACAGTTATTTAGAGGATATTTATCTCCTGAGTGTTTGAGATAAATACAATATTTATCTCATAGGTGTTTGAGATAAATACATCTTTATCTCCTAAGTGTTTGAGGTAAAATCTGTCTCTAAATACTATCTCTATATAAAAACTAAAAATATCCCAATAAAACAGGGGGTGATAGACAATAAGTCATAAGACAATCCCTCTCTCTATAGCACTCTCTCTAGAGCAATCACCAAGCTCTAGGATTTGGTTCGTGGACGAAGAACTCTACTCTAGTAGCCGTTTTTCGTACCTACGAAAAACATCAAGCGTGTTGGAGGTTCGTAACAACAAGGATCCATCGTTGGAATATTCGGAGACTCCATACGGTATGTTTCAGAACCCACTATGTGTTACGTGGTAGCGCAATAATTTTATTCAACATTGGTATCAGAGCATGATTACTTATTTATTCGCTTTTAACATGCTAGAGTAAATTATGTGCATGTTGCGATTTTTTCCTAATACATGAATGAGACCCATTATTAAAATTTAAAATTTTTTGAGCATGTTTTTCTGAAAAATAATTATATGGTTTTGTTCTCCTATGGTTGAGGATGAACTCTGTAAAATTTCGTGATTTTTGGATGCATGATTTGTGAGAAATCACGATTTTATTTTTCAAGAAAACTGTGGTTTTTTTGAGTCTTGGGACTCAAATTCGGAGCATGATATTAAATTTTTATCACGATCGGTTAGTACATAATTAATCTATGTCACATAAGCTTTCCAACGATATATGGCACGCATTATTTGGCCTAAAAACGAGAGAGATGTGGCCTTAAAAAGTTGGCATCGCGACATGGAGGTGGCTATGAAAATTAGGGTTTTAAAGAAGAAGATGACTAGTATACCCACGCGCTCAAGCCGAACCACAGACACTCGCCACACACGAAGGTAGCCGCTCATGTGACACATGTGCCAAGCCATGCCCTCAGCAATGCCGCCACGCTCGCCCACGCGCTAGAAGAGGCTGCTGGAGCGCACGCCACGCGCTACACGCGCCTAAGCCAAGCTGATTCCATGCGCGTGCGTGTCACACACGCACCTGTTCAAAAAAAATTCCCAAACGCTGCCCCACGCGCAAGGTGGCGCGTGGAGGTGCGTGAGGGCTATTTTTTTGGCCACGTTGTGCTCACCGCTGGCGAGTGGAGGTTTGGCTTGACTTTTTATTGTTTTCTATGGTGTTAAAATTTACCTTTATACCCTCTGTGTGTATTGTGTTTAATTTTTAAACGATTTTTCTAATGAAATTAGTTTTAAAATTTTATTTTATACACATAATTTTTCCTTTAATTACAGAGGGTATATTAGGGATAAATTCAGTGTTTGCCAATTTTTAAGAATTTATCTCTCATTTTAGCTATTTGTGAGTATTTTTGTAGTACTTTTGTGGTCCTAAAAAATATGAATAACGTGTAAATATTAATTTTTTGCCCTTCGTGGGCAGAAATAAATATTATGGAGAGCTATATGACATAGATAAATTATGTTTTATTATTTGTCTTGATTAGAGTTATGGTTTAAATATGCTTTTGTTGAGATATATTTATTGGGCTTTTGGTAAGCCCACACTTCTTTAAACCCAATTTCAAGGCCTTTATGCCCGTTTTTCTTGGAAGGAGAAAGTGGCATATTCATCCATTTAAATTACCCTTTAACTTGTTATTTGAGCATGCTAGTTTTAGGTTAAATGGATGGATACCAGATTGGCATTCTAAAGAAACTTATGTTTATGTGTTTACTCTTGTTTTAAGAAAATTCTTTTGAGAATAATGTGTTGTGCGGCATCTCCATTTGTTTTATTAGAGTAGTTTGTAATAGGATTCTCAAAGATGTTGTATTATACTATTTTTCTGTATATTTTTAGAAAGCCTTGTACGGGGATGTAATTCTCACGCACATTATTCAAGCCAGAATTTTCTTAGCATAAGTTATTAGAATGCCAATAGGGCTCAATGAAGTCCTTGCACACTTTATTGTATGGTGCAATTATATTGTTCTAAATTATTATGTGCATGATTTATTACATTGTGGCTTATATGATGATGAAATTTATTGCAAAAAATTACTTGGAAAGTATTTTCCCAACTCACATACATGGGAGATGATTACCAGCTTAGCAAATTTTTGATTTCATGATGTGAGAAAGAATTATGTTTTTCATTTGAATTTTTTGAAATAAAAAGAATGATGTATAATTAATGTCTTTTTGGATGATGTTTTGTTCGGACATGGTTTTCGCATGGATAGTCTTTTTCAATTGGATTTAATTGATTCTCAGTCCTCTTATTCTTATGTGGTGAATGATAATATTGTGAATGATTCTACCACCTGGCATGCAAGACTGGGCTACATAGGCCAAGATAGAATGACTCGTTTGGCTAGAGAAGGCATTTTGGGCCCACTCGCAAGAGTCAATCTACAAACATGTGAGGCTTGTTTGGCCGGTAAAGCATGCAGGAAGCCTTTTGAAAAGGCTGTGAGAGTAACTCAGCCACTTGAGCTAGTTCACTCTGACATATGTGGACCTATGAGTGTAACGGCACGCCATGGCGCCTCTTATTTCCTTACACTGATAGATGATTATACACGATATGGTTACGTGTATCTGATATCTCACCGCTATGAAGCTTTGAGTTGTTTCCAACACTTTGTAGCAGAGGTTGAGAATTAGAAAGCGAAGAGTTTAAAAACTTTTCACACTGACCGGGGACGAGAATATTTGTCCGATCACTTTAAGAAGTTTTGTGAGGAAAAAGGGATTCGGGGGCAACTTAATATTCCTAATACTCCATAACAAAATGGTGTTGCGGAAAGAATGAATAGAACATTGTTAGATATGATTAGGTCTATGATGGCGCAAGCAAACCTCCCAATATATTTTTGGGGGATGCTCTTTTGATTACAGCCTATATACTTAATTGAGTGCCTTCACAATCAGTCAAATCCACCCCATATAAGCTTTAAAATGGTCAAAAGCTAAATTTGGATAACTTGCGCCCATGGGGCTCAGCAGGTTATGTTCACAGTACTTCTCATAAGTATGGGAAACTAGGGCCTAGAGCTAAAAAGAGTATCTTCTTAAGATATTCTAAAAACTCTAAAGGCTATGTGATGTTTGGTGAACATCCAAATGGTGGAAAGACTGAAATAGAGTCTCGTGATGTCGATTTCATAGAGAGTGATTTTCCTAGCATTGGAGACGCAAGTAAGAATCTTGACCTTTATGAGTTGGAGGAAGTTGAAGCCACTTTACCATCTCCAAGCGAAGGTGGGGAATTAGTTCCTCATCCTGTTGTCGCTGAAGATAGTATAAGTGATCTTCAGCCTAGTGGGAGCATCCTAGACAGTGGGAGCACACCATCAGGACCATCAGGTCAACAAGATTCTCAACAACGTAGAGGTACACAAGGAAGAGTTTCACGTTGTCGTTTTGAGATTGACGGTGAAATTCTTATGTGCACTCCAACTGTTGAAGATGAGCCCACTTCTGTGGAAGAAGCCTTATTTTCACCTGCTAGTAATGAGTGGATGGCTGCAATGAAAGATGAGTTGAGCTCAAAGGAGAAGAATTAGGTCTGGGAGTTGGTTGACCTTCCGCCAGGGCGCAAGACTATTGGAAACAAGTAGGTTTTAAAAGTCAAGCGCAAGGCAGATGGGTGAATTGACAAGTATAAGGCACATCTTGTAGCGAAAGGCTATACTCAACAGCGGGGTGTGGACTATGAAGACACATTCTCCCCAGTGGTGAGATTTGCTTCAATTCGCCTGATACTTAGCTATTGTCGCCCAGCAAGATTTAGAATCTTTTTCATATGGATGTTAAGACTGCGTTTCTCAATGGAGAACTAGACGAAGAGATTTATATGGCTCAACCTGAGGGTTTTGAATTCAAGGGACATGAGCGCAAAGTTTGCCGGCTCAAACGTTCCATATATGGTCTCAAACAATCGTCTAGGCAGTGGTACTTTAGGTTTCATCATGTCATTACCTCTATAAGGTTTTGAAATGATTGAACAAGACCATTGTGTTTACGTTAAACGATCCAAGAAAAGTATTTTGATCCGTTCTTTGTATGTGGATGACATTCTTTTAGCTGGGAATGACATGAGTTCAATTGTCACCACTAAGCAGTGGATGTCCTCAACTTTTGAGATGAAGGATATAGGAGAAGCTAATTATGTGCTCGGGGTTAAAATCATACGTGATCGTCCAAAGAGCCTTCTCGGTTTGTCTCAGGAGACATATATCAAGAAGGTCATTGAACGATTCCGTATGCATAACTCAAAACCCATAGACACTCCAATGGACAAGGCGTGTACTTTAAGTACATAACAATGCCCAAAGAATGTTGAGGAAAAGAATCTGATGTCCAAAGTGCCTTCCGCGGCTGCAGTTGGGAGTCTGATGTATGCAATGTTATGTACGCATCCAGACATCTGCTTTGTCGTTGGAATGGTGAGTCGTTATCAGAGTAATCCTGGACCCGCTCATTGGAATGCGGTGAAGAGGATTCTTCAATACTTACGTGAAACCGCTTATCTCGTCCTGTGTTATCATGGTGGAGACTTGAGATTGAGAGGATACAGCAATGCTGATTGGGGCGCTGATAGAGATGAGCGCATATCCACTTCAGGTGGAGATATCTCTTAGTACAGCAAGAAAAAGTCTTGCATCGCTCTATCCACGATGGAGTCGGAGTATGTTGCTTGTTCAGCAGCAGTCCAGGAAACTGTTTGGTTGAGGTCATTCTTACAGGCTCTAGGGGTTACAGCTCATGCAGACGAGTCTGTCACTGTTCACTGTGACAATACAGCTGCCCTAGATTTTGTAAAGGACCCCAAATATCATGAGAATGCCAAACACATAGGCCTTCGTTATCACTTCATTAGAACTTTAGTTGCGCAAGGAGAGGTAACCATAAAGCATATACCTACTGGCAGAATGGTGGCTGATCCTTTGACCAAGCCTATTGCTAGAGATGTTTTCCTTTCTCACATTAGGAGTATGGGACTACGTAGGGTTTGATATGTTTATGGCATCTCATGTACTTGACATTATTTATTACATTAAATTTTCATTCCTTGATTTGAGTTTATTTTGGAATGAATGGATAATCTTTGTGATTACATATACATCCTTTTTGAGAGTGTCACCAGGCTTGAATTGACCCACTCACAAGGGTAATTCACCTTGGCGCTAAGATAGTGAGCAAGATGAGACATAATTGTCTTAGGCGCCAAGAGGGCGAATAAGATGATACAGCTTATAAAGCAAACGTGTCGCCTTAGTTGGAGCTAAGATAAGACCTATAAAGTTAGGTCGATCATAGGGTATATCCACAACTCTATGTAGCCTGCTTACAGCCGAATGTGAGATTTCAGGCAGGCACTATGAGAGTGACTGGGCTGAAAAACTCAGGTTAGGCGCTTGTACAGTGACTAGACCCAGATTTGTATGGCGTATTTTATTATACATTTATGTGACACACCCTTACGAATTATGCCATAGCATGCAAATCATACTGCATGTGCTAAATGCAGGCCGACAGTGGGAGTGATGAATGAATCCCTGCTTTGTCACTATGTGAGCCACTTGGATCGAAATATTTTTGATCCGATATGGTACCCTTTTCACCTTAGACTATGTCATGAAGAGGATACTCAATGTCGCTACTTTAGCATGTACCCTTGGATCATGGATGATGCGGTTTCGCGGGGCATGTCTAGGAAAGCGGTGGGGTCTAATTGGAATGACATGAGGGCTTTGGGAAGAAAGTTCAATATTATACCATGTTGTGTGATTCATAGCCCGGGCGACTTTGTCGATTTTTGTTTCAATATGAGTCATGAATACATAACATATGAGAGGTTTAACACTGCTCACTATGAGGGATTTGAAAGTGTTTAATCTGGTGTAATTGAACTATCTGGGGTACATACGAGATTTTTTTGGAGTGATGTATTGTGTTAGTTTGGTGATAACTTAATACAATACTCCTCAACTGGATATCATTTCTCTTAGGTCGCACGTTCCATTTCCTGTATGAGGATATGAGTGGACAAGAGATAAGGAGGGACTACATAATTTATTTGCCCTGTGTGTGGGCGAGTGGGAGCTGTTAATAAATTGGGTCAGTGAACCCATTATCCGCCCACTAACAGATAATGTGTATTTGTTAGTCTGGATAATTACAATTATTTAGAAAATATTTATCTCCTAAGTGTTTGAGATAAATACAATAATTATCTCATAGGTGTTTGAGATAAATACATCTTTATCTCTTAAGTGTTTGAGGTAAAGTCTGTCTCTAAATACTATCTCTATATAAAGACTAGAGATATCCCAATAAAACAGGGGGTGACAGACAATAAGTCACAAGACAATCCCTCTTTCTAGAGCAATCACCAAGCTCTAAGATTTGGTTCGTGGATGAAAAAACTCGACTCTAGTAGCCGTTTTCGTACCTACAAAAAACATCAAGCGTGTTGGAGGTTCGTAACAGCAAGGATCCATTGTCGGAATATTCGGAGACTTCATACGGTATGTTTCCGAACCCACTACGTGTTATGTGGTAGCGCAATAATTTTATTCAACAGTAAGATTCAAGAAGGAAACAATTTAATCAATGTAAGATCCAAGAAGAAGGAAACAATTTAAGTATCATTCATCACTTCTCGAGTCATTCTGCACAAAAGCCTCTCAGATGCCTCACGCTTTCAAATACTGAGTCCTCCTTGAACTCATGAAGTTAAGGTAAAGGAGAAAACAGTACACAGTTTGAAGCTCCAAGTGCTAAGCAAACATCACATCTGGGCACTATATTCTGCATTTGTGCTTCAATTGCTTTCTTCTTCCTTTAACGCAGAATATCTCAAATTATCATTTCAAAATTTTCTTTCTTGCATTCGGACTGATAATGTGTTGTCTTTGCCTGTAACTGAAGGTATAGCTGGCGATATTCATTTATGTGCCTTCAAGTGTTCACTAAATAATTCTATGGAAGCGTGGTAGTATAATTCTTCTTGTAGGCACTTGTATGTTTTGAGGTAAAGCTGAGATGAAGTCTTCGCTTAAAATTGTGACTCATAATATTTTAGAACTCCTATCTTTGCGACACGTCAGCTTTTTGGAGTCTTCTCCTTGTGCCAAATCAGTCGCAACTTTCATCCTGAAAGTCTTCTAATTCGCTTGGACTCTTCATTTAAGAACTAAGATCTCAACTTAATAGCATAATTATAATTTAGTGTCCTATTGAATGACAAAAACCTCATGAATCAATCTTTATCAACTCCAAAAATCTTATGATCTATCCTTTCTTTCTCTTGCTTTCTCTCCATCTTCACCATGAGAAGTCCCACCCGGCAGACCACCATGCGAGGTAAACTCAACTTTTTTCTCTTTCTTTTTATTTTATTGCCACATGGTGCTTACAGCCTTGCACATTTCAGGTCATTAACGGTATGCAACAGGAGACAAAGGTTAGCAAATTGGTGTGGAGGTGGCGTATATCCCTCGGGAAGTGCTTTTTTCACTTGGGCTTCCTTCAGAGTGTGTCACTGCCAAGTTAGAGCCAGTCTCTCTTACTGATTCTAGAGGGAACACGACATCTGTTATTTGAAGAGACTTTGATTCACCACGCCGTGCAGTTATATCGTGCATGGATGCAGGCCATTGGTATCCTTTAGTGATGTCAATACCACATGAACACACTCTTTAACTCTTAAGTCTTAGGCCTGCCTTCTGAAGCCTTTCAGGCTAAACGATCCAATCATGGTTAATGATGGATGACTGTTTCCAATTTATTCCTTTGCTGCATGTCAAGCATGCCATTGAGTGTTAAGTAATGCTATCGATTCATCTACCTTTCTGAATATATCGTGCATGGATGCAGGCCATTGGCATCCTTTAGTGATGTCAATACCACATGAACACACTCTTTAACTCTTAAGTCTTAGACCTGCCTTCTGAAGCCTTTCAGACTAAATGATCCAATCATGGTTAATGATGGATGACATTTTCCAATTTATTCCTTTTCTGCATGTCAAGCATGCCATTGAGTGTTAAGTAATGCTATTGATCCATCTACCTTTCTGAATATATTTCCTAACCCGTTGATCCATCTGCCTGTGAATTTCGTGAAGAGGCATACAAGTCTCTTTGACATTGTAAAAAACAGTTGTCTGTACTCTATAGTATCATCTCTTCGGGAATAAAATAAAGGGGGAAAGGTAGGGGTTGTCATCTCCTTGCTTATATCTGCTGATGGAGTTGGTCCCCTTAGAATTAGAAGGCTTCCGCCTCAAGGCTTTTATAATGGTTTTAAGCATTAAAGTGAACTTCTTGTGGGACTTAGAATCACCCAAACGAGGCCTGGACCTGAAAGTGGCCAGATCAAAATGGTTAGTAGAATTGGCCAGACTCCAGAGTCCAGATGGCTTGCCTGTTTTGTTACTATTGGGGATTTGGATGGGAGGTTTGTATGGATTGCTTACTTACGGTAATGTGACAACAATAAGCTTGGAGAAATAGCTCAAACGGAAATCGTGGATTTAAGGAGGAGTCTTGCATTGCATCAAGTCGTGGATTTATTCCCCAGATGACTCTCACTTTGAGATTGGGAGGGTTAAGTGGTGATCTAAACAGTATTAAACATGTTTTGGTGAATTTTGCTATGCAGTGTGTTCTATTGCCACTCTCTCTTATTTGCTTTTTACTCATGTTACTTGCAAAAATAATTTGGTGATATTCTTTGCCTTCTAGCATGAAATAAGGATGTGAAATGGCATTTTAGAGGTGAAATCAGCCTCTCCTTTATTATTCTACTAACTCATTATTAAGAGATATTTTGATCATGTGCTCTGGGGTTAAATGCTCATGAAGGTCAAAAGCACGTCAAAGTTGGAGATAGTTTTGAGGATACCTTTTCAAAAAATAATTCTTAGTTAACCTAAAAGTTGTTCTGGATACACCTTTTTATCAGCAAATGCCTAATTTGTGTTTGTGAATGATGAGCAAAAAAATCTTCTTAAAGCGTACAGAGAGTTTCTTGCTATAAAGGCCGTGCACATACATATGCAAATAGGCGAGCGAATGTTATTTTGCCTCAAGGATATCTCATTATGAACGTAGCTTACTAAAAATTGACGTGTAAACTAAAAACTTAGGAGGCTATAATTCACAATATACACTACTCTAGGTATCTATAACCAGAAGTGTGTATGTTAATAATTTTAGATTTGGCGACAAAAAACTTTTAAAATGTTTGCAAAAAAAAAAGTGTCCAGCCGAAAATACGTGCTCAAACTTATACTACCTTTCAGCGGTATGCTCAAGCTTAAACTACCTTTAACCATAAGACCACAAAAATAAAGTTCCACTTCTAATGGATGCTATGTAAAAGCATGAGATGCTATGAAAAACAGATAAATGACAAAATGTAGTTCATTAATATTGCAAACAAAATTACATTTGTTATTGTGACTTCCAATTGAGTGGGTACTTACATAATCTTTTTCTTGTGGACCCTTTACCGGTGCGAAAAAAGAAAAATACCAAAAAGATCCCTAATGATAGAATTATAAGCTAGCATCAATCGAGGAGTATTTTACGGGACATTAGGATTAGACGAAAAATTGACTACAGGGTTCTAATATTAATATCCCAAAGAAGTTAATAGCGATACAAGAGAATTTACCTATTTTATTTTTCTGTTATTGGCTCCTCAGCCTTTCTTTATTGTTCTTTCAAATGTAAGTTTAGTTCAATATATCCAAAATTGTTCATTGTGAGACCTTTTATTAGGCATAGTAGTTGAAAAGTAGTATTAGAATTTTTGTAGACGCAGATGCATGAATATAACTTAATATATGCGATCTAATCTGCTTTGACCATTATTTGTACAATTTATAATCTAACAATGAGGTTTTCTTTGTAGTCACTCCAATGGATACAATCACAAAACTTAATTCTTTTGTCACTTAAACGGAATCTTTAGTTGCAAAGAGAAAGAAAAGTATTCGAAATAGTCATGCTTTGATGTATGCATACTATCAATTAGACAATAAAAGACTGAGCAAAGCTAAAGTTTATGTTCGTGAGAGTCCAAGTCATCGGAAGGAAATATCCATGGTTAATAATTGAGAGCCTAAATTTTTACCAAGTATGATAACATATCAACCTATATGAGTAGTTAACCACAGAAAAAAGAAACTTCTATGAGTAGATTTTTTATTTTTTATTTTTTTGAAAAGTGGTAAGAACCGTACTATTAATGTTAAAGATAATACTCGGATGACATCCTCATCTGATAAGAAGTAGAATAAAATAAAAGTCAACAAACAACAAACATAATTAAGAACAAATAAAAACATAAAAACCTAACCAACTAAGCTAACTGCCTATGAGTAGATTTTAGATATGGTCAAGGGAAGAAAGATATTTTTATCATTGTTTTTAGTGTTGTTAAGGCAACCTGAGGCGAATGTGAGGTCAAATTTCTTATAAAGTTGGCTAATAATTTTATTTTTGTCACATTCCGATTAGACATAAAGTTAATTAGGATGGAATTACAAAGATAAGGTGCAAGTCTCAATTCACAAGATTCAAAAACAAAGTAAAAGGTAATAAAAAAAATAAAAGTCTAACATTCGGCCGCTTATTATCATATTTAAAAAGATATTGTTAGGTTGACAAAAGACACTAACCTGATTGTTGAGAAAGAGATGGGGTAATAAAATAAATCAGTTGAAACTATGTGCCTGCTTCGATGCACATATATACATGCAAGAAATATTGGTAAAACTAAATAGAGCTTTTTATATTTTGCTTCTTTGCTCTCCGTTTGTTGCTTTAGAACCCTCACATTTTACTATTGCTACTAAAAGGTAATTAAGAAATGTGATAAAGTGATTGTAAAGATTCTTCTAATCATTTTGTAATTTATCCATAAAAAATATTTATAAATTTATATTTTGTTTTACAGCCCCCTTTCATTGCCTAATTTTAGTTCATTAAGAAAGAAGTTGATTCGCAAAACGCACTAATCTGAGTTATTTTAAGGAAAATAGAGTTATACACTATTGATTAAAAACAATGAGATGGTGGACCGAGGGAATAAGTGATAGTATCAAATGAGTGCAACATTTGAAAAGCAAACCTATTGACACCTTTGCCAATCATTTTACCTTCGGTCCATAATATCAATTTTGTTCAAGCTAATATATTTTGAAGAACATAATAAATAAACCATGTTTCAAAATTAATCAAGTTTTTTCAGTAGCCATTGGAGGTAATTTGAAATAACTATTTCTAAAGATGTTCAAGGACTACTTATCTATTATACGTGGTTAGTCATCGTGTCATTAAACTTCATTATATACCATTACAGTTCTAAAGATAAAGGTATAGACAGAGCAACTAAATCCTCTAAGATAAAATATCTCCACAAACAAAATTTTAAGACAATCCATTCACCAAAATAATTCCACTGAGTATTCCTTTACAAAATAATTACCAAACGCAGCGGTAAAATAATTTACACAAGAATTGATTCTATCAAATCACCCATATCAGGGTAAAGGTCTCCAAAAAGAATTTCATTATCCAATTTTGCTCATACGATCAATACTCTAACTTCAGGGTCCATACACGTCTTTAAACCGAGACCCAAACACGTCAATGACAAAACCATTACAAAGTTATAGCAGATGCCACAAATACCATTATCTAAATCTCAATCTTACTCATCTCAAAAGATCCAAGAGTTTAAATACAATCCTTTCAAAAGCTTAACTAATAATCTTTCTCATCAAAATTCACTAAAACCAACTAATATGACCAAGACTCTACTATTCAATACAATTTTCAAGTCTCATAACCAACTATCCCACTTCCGGGTAGAGTCATGAAATGATTTACATTGCTAAAAAATACTAACAAAACTAAATGCTCTAATTTCCCCCAAACATGTCACGCCAAAAAGCACGTTCGATACCTGTGGTAAGGGACAAAATAAACGAGTAGGGGGTGAGCTCGAATAGCCCAGTAAGTGAAAAACAAATAGGAAACAAATACGATGATTCGTAGTCCAAAACAAAACCAAATATTTGACGAACAAGATATAGCAATTAACTACAATGTAAATAAGGCGAATCAAATATACGAAATGTTCATAAGGTGGTCCAAAGAACCCAAATCAAATACAAACAAGGTATAGCAATTGACTACGATGCAAATAAGGCGAATCAAATATACAAAATGTTCATAAGGTGGTCCAAAGTACCCAAATCAAATACAAGCCCGAAGGTACGAAAATGCAATCATATCTTAGTGCCAAGTACCAAAGCAAATGTCATTAAGTGTTTAACCCAAAACACATTTCAATTATATGTCGGGTATGCTACAAACATACGATGACTATGGTGGTCATAAGACCCAAATGTCGAACCAAACATCAAACGTGTGCTCCGGAGCATACTAGGAGACTTCGGTTCTCTAGTATAATAAACATGTGTCCATAGGACCCTCTCTATTTTTTAGAGTTGTTCAACATAGTCAGTGTCAATCTTAAATTGACGGTCATAAATATATGAATTCAATGATGTGCATCATCAGGCACAAACGAAAAGAGGTAAACAATGTTCTCAAAAGAGGACAAAAGTGGGACAAATCAAATGCAAACAAATATAGATGAACCAAAATTGAAGAAGCATAAACCTTCGGATTCCGAAAGACACCTTTCACACAACAAAAACGATGATAAAATCCCTTTCACGACAAGCTTGATCAAAATTCAATATTTTTTCCGATTTAAAGAAGGAAACCCAAGCCAAAATCAAATGGTATAATCCCTTACAAAACAAGATTAATCAACTCTAACAACTATTTTTCAGATTTAAAGAAGCAACCCATACCATAGCAAAAACGTTACAAACCTTTACCACGGCAAGAACGTTCAAACCCTTACCTCAAACAAGCTTTCGAACAAAAGAAAACCCCAAAGCACCACTCTAGCGCCAAAAGAGCTTTCCAAGCCTTCTATTCTCTCTATCTCCTTCGCAAAGGAATAAGGAACCAAAAACAAAAGGGCTAAAATAAAACAAAGAGGCTATTTATATGAAGGTAAACAAATTACACTGTTCATTCAAAGCAAAACAAGTTTTAGTCGACTCAATACTTCAGCCGTGAAAATGCCTTTCCCAAAAATCTTGAGGTTTCATTCGACTGAAAATCATCTTTAAGTCGACCGAAAACACCTTTTTTAGTCGACCGAAGCACCTTTTAGTCTATCAAAAATACTTTTTAGTCGATCGAAAACACCTTTAATGAAAATACTTTGAATTCGACCGAAAATAGTTTTAAGTCGACTGAAAATACTTTTTAGCCTACTAAAAGTACTATTCATTTGACTAAAAGTTACTGTTCATCGATTAAAAGTTTACTGTTCATCATCTAAAAGTTACTGTTCATCGACTAAAAGTTACAGTTCATTCGACCAAAAAAATCAGAAACAATCCCAATTCATTTTTTTAGTTTTAACAAAAGACCACAAACTTATTTATTAAAAAATATACAATTTTTGCATAAGGAAAAGAAAATTTTTGGGGTATTAGATTTATTGCTATATATTAGTTGCAGTATTTGTCTTAAATTTCATTCGAGAGTAATGAAAGAAAGCTTAGAAACTCCAAGAGATTTAAAATTGAGTGGCATTTGCTCTCTTCAGATTGATGAAAAGAACGTTGAAAAAAAAATCTTATGTTTTTGTAAGTTTTTTCATGAGACTGTGCTCTTATGCACTAATCTTTTAAGTCTAACATTACACTTGGTCTAGAATCAATTCTTTTATAAATTAAATTTAAACAAAAAATGAAACTAAATCTGCAACCTTTTTCGCTAAGCCCACACCTTTGTGTCATTAAAAAAAGGCAATTAGGCCTATCGTTAGATAGAGTAGTGAATGATCTTTCATGTTGGTGAAAATTATGTAATACTGTAGTTCTCATCAAGGATATATAAGCCGTGATTATAGGAAATATGTGGATTTGCCAATATTTTACACAAAAAAAGAAAGAGAAAAAAGTGAAAGGCTTCGTTTGACAAATTTTTTTTTTTGGTTTTCAGTTTTTAAAGAGCAGCTTAATTTTATTTTTTTTTATAAAAACAAGTGGGTGTTTGATAACCCCTTTTTTTTTTAGGTTTGGTAACCCTTTTTATTTTGACTTTTTTTTTTGGTGGTTTGCGGTGGTGGGGCGTAGCGGTGGTCGACGGTGGTGGTGGTGGTGGCCGACGGCCGGAGGTGGCTGCCGGCAGTCACCGGCAGTGGTGGTCGGCGGCCGGAGGTAGCTGCAGGCAGTCTCCGGCGGTGGTCGCCGGCGGCCGGAGGTGGCTGCCGGCAGTCACCGGCGGTGGTGGCCGACGGCCGGAGGTAGCTGCCGGCCGTCTCCGGCGGTGGTCGCCGGCGGCCGGAGGTGGCTGCCGGCAGTCTCCGGCGGTGGTCGCCTGAGGTGGCTGCCGGCGGTGGGAGGGTGGTGGTGGTGGTTGAAAAAAAAAAACCAAAAGTGAAAAAAAAAACCAGTTTTTGGAGTTTTTTTTTTACTCTGCAGTTTAAAAACTGGTTTTTTAAATTGAAAAAAAAATGATTACCAAACGCTCCTTTTTTTTCAGTTTTTAAAACTGAAAAAAAAAGAGGGAAAAAAAGAGTGTCAAACGGGGCCTAAATGTACCCTCTTTTTTCCTAAGCCCACGCCTTTTTGTCACTAAAGAAGCAATCAGGCCTATCAATATATAAAAGGGCTAATTACATCTATGTCCCTGAGGTTAGGGGGTAATTACAGTTAAGGACACAAGTTTCAAAATGTAACATTCCGTGACCAAAAGTGTTTCAAATGTATCACCCGTGTCCATCCGTCAGGGTTCCGTCCAAAAAGTGTATTTTTTTTATGATGTCTTCAATACGTATTTTTAAAATGACGATACTGCCCCTTGTACTGTATATACTGAATATTTTAAAAAAAATTAAAATTAGGGTTTTGTTGAAACCCTAATTTGCAAATTAAGGTTTCAAGGCCCTAAATTTTCAAATTAGGGTTACTTTGTTCAAATTAGGGTTTCATTTTTCAAATTAGGGTTCCATTTGTTCAAATTAGGGTTTTTTAAATGCCATTACTTCACCGCCGGCAATTCCCTTCCCCGCCGTCCCTTCCCCGCCGGCAGCCATTTTCTCCTATCTTCTTCCCCCATCCCACTTCCCCTTCTCCACCTCAATCGGTGACCCAACAAATCCAACTCGAGGCCTTAATCAATGGCTAACGACGACGACCACAACCAATCTGTCGGTGGAGATCGACGAGGAGCCGGATCCGTCCGATTCCCGAAAGATCCTGCAGACCAACGATGAAAGGCGATCGAGCAGAGGAGGACATTCAAGGTGGTGTCCTCGATGCAGTTGAGGGTGACGACGGAGGGGAGAGAGGGCTCCCGATGCTGCGGCTTGCTCAGTGGGGAGATCTGTTGTAGCGGCGGCGAGGTGGGGCTTGGGTTGCCCGCGACATGGGTCGAGGGACGGGGCTGGGCTGCAGGCGGCGTAGGGCGAGGGAGGGGGCTTGGGCTGCCGGCGGCGTGAGGTGAGGGAGTGGGTGGCAGATCTGGAGATAAAGTTTAGAGAAGTGGAAAGGGAAGGGAAAGGGGGAGGCACAAGCGACAGGGAGGCATATGCGAAGGGGTGGTGCGGGAATGGGGTTGGGGGGAAGGGGGAGGGGGTTGGCGGGTGGTCCGAGGGGCAAATAAGGATTTCAACTTTTATTTAGGGGCAACTTGGTCTTTTTGTCAGAACCGTTAAGTATTTTTGTATTCCGTTTGTCAACAGACATAAGTGTTACATTTTGAAACTTTGTGTCCTTAACTGTAATTACCCCCTAACCTCAGGGACATGGGTGTAATTAGCCCTATATAAAATTCAAACATTCTTTATTAGATTCTGGTACACAAACTAATTAATTTGGATAAAAGGACAACAAAACCAGCATATCGGTGAAATTTATCATACATCTTTTTCTCTCTGTTTTACCATGATTCTTATATATGAGGCAGTGGACTAATTACTTTATTGGATAAATTTACCTACTTGAGTAATGTCACCTATTATGCCCCTAAGATATACAAATGAATTAACACTGCCTTTGAAATTAACTTTCTTTCTTTATATTTTAGAATTTTGAACCGATTCGGGTAAATTAAAGTATATATGATATTAAAATTAAATTGCATAGCGTCCCGTGCATTTGCACGGGCACATTTGCTAGTTTTATAAATATGATTTCATTACAGACACTCCAAGATACAACAACTGAACAATGAAATTCAAGTACAAGCAGAAAACATAAGATAAATCAAGTCACACGAAGAAGACAGAACTCTATGAGGTGAGGTAGACAGTGAAGTGCGTGATTGTCTCAACACCATCTGTGGTGTGCTGATCTTCCTGATGAAGAGTCTCGATAGTTGCATACCCTTTTGCGTGCTCATACTTTCCCGTCCCTCCAATTACAGCAATATGAGACACCTGTGAGGCCGTACGATGGACCCCAAAGAAGCTAATGGTGTCATCTACCTCATGATCACCTCCATGGAACAATGTTGTTAGCGCAAGGGTGTGGCTACTGCCATCTAAAGAGCTTGACAAGTAAAAACCTTGTCCTTTTCCGAGTACAGCTGATCCCAGCTCGTGTCCTTCGGTTAATTCGTTGTCAACCACAGTGATTGAGCCAAACATGAGCTTTTGGAGGGTGATCCCTGCTGGGAGCTGCCCGGCTGTGACAAAAGGCAGGTTGTTGCCACCAGTGACTGCGTTGTTGTTTCCATTGTTCTGTACAACAGTGGATGTTGGTGAACCATTTAAGCCTACAAGGAATGGAACATTATTGTTGTTGATTAGACCATTGAGGTTGTTAAGTGGGACCCCGCCGTTGATTGGGAAGACCTGACTGTTGGGTTTGGAGAAAGGAAGACCATTGGCCTCGGAGTTGGCTATGATGCCAGTCACCACCCTGCCTGAAGGGTGTGAGCCACCTAGGATGTCATGCATGAAGAAGGAAAGTGCAGGGTGCTGTGGATCAGCCTGTGCCGCGGTGGCACCAATGGCCGTGATTGCCCCAGCCCCAGTTGGTGATGTGGCTGCAGGGATTGGTAATGGTGCCACATCAGCAACGGGTGCTACCACGGTGTTAGGGACATCAGCAACAGGGGCTACCGTCGCAGTAGCGGTCGTGATCGGGGCGGGTAATGGGATGGAAGGGCCAACTATGGGTGCCACAACAGGAGCTGGTACCGTCGTTGTAGTAGCTGGGATTTGGCCACTTGGCAATGTGGTGGCAGGGCCCACCACAGGTGCCACTGCCACATCAGGGTCATCTGCTGGATCCAATCCTTCGGAATCATTGACCGTAACGGGCAATTCTGGGCTTGCTTCATCGAGGATTCGAGCCGAGGTAGCACAGCCGATGGTGATGGCTAGCAACAAGAGATAGATGATGGTTTTGAGTGTCTTAGAGGTGTATGCCATTTTGGGTTTATGAAAAGGAAATATGAAGATGCAAGGTAAGAGAGGAGAGGTAGGTTGTGTTTGAGGATTCAGCAAGCCAACTGTATTTATAGTTTAGGACAGGCTCCAGTAGAAAAGTGGAGTTGATGAGATGGAGTTGTTGCATTTGTTTAAAGTGTAGTGTGTCCAGTTGGAAAAGAGGGCATTCATGGTGTTTAGTTCTACCTGAAATGTCTTATTTCTATCCTATTGTTAAAGTGTATTGGTTCACAACATCAAGAATACTCACTATTTTTTTGTTCCATCTAATGGCGTGTCAAAACCCTCAATAATCCCCTATCATTTGTCAAAAGCCCCAGCAAGCACTTCTCAAAGTCATTTCATCATTTGACCTTTTACCGAAGTTTAAACGTCTCTGCATCTGAAACATGAATCATTCGTGCAGATCCTTGGGAGGCTTTCTAATGGATCTCAGGGCAGATGTAAATCCTACTAAACCTTTGGTTATTTCTGGTTTCACTGTAGGGGCTTTTTCAGGCAACATCAGTTACATCAGACAGTCGTGCACTCAAATCCCACACGTTAATGTGTTTCTTGTTTCTTGCAAATAGAAACTGATGTGCATCAACTATAAACATACGAAAGAATATCTTATTTAAGTGAATCCACTGCTTGCTTTGTTAACAGAGTAGCAGTCAGCGTTTTCATTAACAGGGATGATCATCACACAGCAGAAACCATGGCATAATGTGTGCGGGAATGTATGCAGTATTGCGCTGACGAAGTTGAATAAGTTTCTCGAGGCCCTTCAGTCTTCACCTATCAGCTAGAGTTCAGATTACCACTATGCCGATGCATGGCCTTTTCGTTCAGGAAGTCTTAAGTTCCATATGTTCAACTGGACACACGTATGCCAGAGGAGAAAGAAAGCCTTAAGTTTCTTCAGTTTTTTGCAGAACGACTTTTTGCTTAAACCATCATGTACAATCAACAGCACCATCTATGGTACTCTTGAATCATCTCTCCTTTTGACACCAAGTTTCAACATGAAATTGGTATCCACATGAAAAGTATAACAACGCGAACAAACCTTTCAGCTACATTGATCTGATAATATCTGTGAAGAGCGTTACTTATTTGACAGAAAGATGCGACTCGCAAAACAAAGCCATCTTCTGCCTGGAAATCAAAACATGAAGATTTGACTCAACATTGAAGCCCTTCAGCTCAGAGCTCTACGCAGCGTTGATTGTTCGAGGCTTCCAAAAGCACGTTTACTGTTACTCCCTACATCGTGGGTAACTAATATAACAGACCACTGCTCTGCCTATGAAACTCTTGTTCTTAGTTTTTTTATGGAGGAGATTCAATAGGTTAACTGTGGTCTATACAATTGCTAATGCTTTAGACAAGTTCTTCCATAGGATTGAAGGGGACCTCTGTTAAAACTCAACGCTGACTCCCACTATATTATATACGTACTTGTCAATAACATTTGCGGTCGATGTCACGTGACTTATGTCCAGAATAATTGAGAAGGTGGCTTACTGAAATTGATTACACTTTAATTTTTTTAGGTCTCCCATCTGCTAAAACCTGTCTGAGATAATTGGTTATGATTAATACGTTATTTGGAACAACAAGGTCTTATTAACCAAGATAAACATTGAACAAAAGGAACTTATTGTTGGCGGCTCCAGTTTCTTTTCCCAGAGTATCAGACTTCACATTTACGGTCTTAACCGTGGCATAGCCATTGGCACCAGCGTACTTGCCGGTGCCACCAATGACTGCAATATGAGACTCGGAAACATCTGCGCGATGCACCCCAAAAAATCTGAGCGCATCCTTCAATTCGCTACCAGCCGTAGTTACTGTCATTGCCATCATATGGCTACTTCCATCTTCTGAACTCGCAACATACATCCCGCTTGCCTTACCGATCACTGGTGAGCCCGAAAATGAATTCTCAACCAAGTCCACATCAATAGCTGTGACCGTCCCAAACTCCAAATCCTGGAGCGTAGCTCTGGCAGGAAAAGGAATTGCTATGCCTGGCAAAGTGTCGAAGGTTTGAGTTGAAATGGGTGTGTTGGAGGGAATGAGGACTCCTCCATTGGGAGGATAAAAGCCTAATGGTTTTGAGAAGGGTAGCTGACCATTTACTTTACTTGTTACTGGTCTTGATGAAGGGTGCGTCTTACTGAGCACATCTGGCATGTAGAACGTGACTGTATGGTGTTCGTGGGGATGGCTCGGCGACGGGTCACCGAGCTTTCGAGCTGAAATTGAGTGGTTGATGAATGTGAAGAGCAAGAGGAACCAAACTGTGGAGAGACTGGAAGGGAACTTGAGCAAAGCCATGGGAATACAATTGGGAAAGAGGCTTTTGCTTACCGGTTTGTGCAGACGTATAAATGGGTGAGAAGGGGGCAACTGGCAAAGGTTTAGGTGTGTTGGGGTGGTTATTGTCGTGACACTTTGCATGATGGTATCAGTTACCAAATCCATGTTACAAATGAAAAGCAGCAAGACAGGGTATGGGGGATATTAGGAAATGAAGATCTAGCGAAACCATGTCAAGGAAAATACAGGCGTTAATTGATTGATGCTAGGTTACAGATGCCAAAAGAGAAGAAAGAGAGACCAGATCAAATCTCATGCAAACACTATTCTCCCATTATAAACACTCAAGAACAAGAATTACAAGCTGCTACAACAAAAGCTCCCTAGAACGGCAAAAGGAATGTAAATTAGCATGAGTTTATGTTCCAAGGATTAAGAACTTCAGGGCTATAAATTGCCCCTATCATGTCCCCATTCTTGAGCGAGGAGGAAGATCCAGCACGCCTTGTCAGTCCATGAACAGATTCACAACATGGTTTTCAGGTTCTAAACGTATGTAGAGTGCTAACGGACGTCGAAGTAAGGCTAAAAACCACCACCTATTAATATGGAAACATCAACTTGCATGATCAGTATATTCATCATTGCTTTATGAGCGCAAAATACAACTAATACTGATTATTGCACAATACGTAACATTTTAAGAATGGTAAAACATCCCAGCTACAAAAGAAAAGAAGATGTGGACCTCTATCAATAATAATTTGCCAACGAAGGCAATAATGCAGCCCAAAAAGCCTAAGCATAGTGATGAGGACCCAACCGGACCGGCCAGTCAAACCAGTTCGACCTTGAAACTGTCACTCGGGCTGTGTGGTGGTCACTTGGGCTCTTATATGACGGTCTATCAGTAAAAAGCTTTGCACAATTACATCACGCGTAATATATGATTTTCTGCTGAGTATAATACTATAAAATAAACGACGATTTATATGTATGTGTACGTGTATCATATGAATATAGCATACAAAATATATAGTTCTTAAGGTAGTGATCGCATAGAAGTATACATAATACTTTTTTTGCTCCCAACTCAGATTGCTTACGCTCCCCCACTCAGGCCCCCGTCCGTGCTCCGTGCAACTAAGATTGATTATAATCAACATAATTATACAGCCGGTTGAACCGTGAACCAGTGCCATCAGCTGTACGGTCCGGTTCCGATAAGTATTCGGTAAAATTCCTATAGCAACTCTATTAGCAAAGAATGCCATTGTTGTTATAAAATTGTATAACAAATTCTCATGTTATGAAGAAAAAGATACGACTAGGTTTCGCTTAGGCATAAACGAGGGTGACAAAAGAAAAACAAAAGTATAATATTACTTCAGCCAATCCTGTCTGAAAATAGTACACGGAGGAACTAAAGCATTTTGCCAGAAAAGATATATGCTATAGAAATCATCTTCTTGGCCTTACGATATTGTTCTCCAATCAAAATAGTGAATAAGAATCTAATCATAAGTGCAAAGAAGATGAATGAAACGGAAAAAAAAAAACCTCCACCTACAATATGATTCTGTAATCATAAAATCCACTCTTTCGGTTATCTAGGGTGAAAAGATGAAATTCCCTCAACGATGTACTCCTTACCACTGCCATACTTCCCCTTTGCCAGTCCCTCCTTCCAACAGTCACTTGTGACTGCCGCAAACGGGGGCTCGGTTGAGCAACAGAATCTATGCCCAACCCTCTACCCACTACTTTCAATTTTCAAACCCCCTTGATAAAAAATACCATAGTTTGCTGACTACTACTCATCCGAGTTCAAAAACATTTACCAAAAGCTACCTACACGAGAATATATTTAACCAAGGCCTATTCACTTCAGAAACTCCTGCAACATATTTAAAGCAAGATCTTAGGTCACAATAACCTTAAGTTCTTGGCTTTCCTTAGTTCTTCAAGTCATTGAAAATTTGTTCTACTCTTCCTACTCTTTTCTTGCAGGGGGAATTTCATCTACCTTGTTGGGGGCTAACAGTAGATTTGGCTAACACTTCCAAATAAGTATTGTAGGTCAAAAGACAATGGTGAGTAATAAAGATTAGCGTAAGACGGTGTTTGGGATTGATTTTGGGATGGTCAAACTTGATTTAATCTAGATTAAATCAGGTTTACGGGTGTTTGGCAAAACAGATAGCTCAAAACTGATTAAATCCATAATCTTGGAAAGTAAGGATTCTGAAAAAATCACTTTTCTCATAATTAGGTTTGACCTTCTAATTTACCATACCATCCTCATATTTCTAACAAAATAACATTTCATACCCTTTAATTAATTTAGAAAGTTATTATACTATAATCACTAATGTGAGATTGTGGGTGTTTTTAATTTAATGTAAAACATAAATAACTTTTGTAGGTGGATGAAAATAACATTTTGATAATTTACTTGTGTAATATAGTTATTTACAAATGAAAGTTATCTTAACATCACCTCTCTAAATGGATTAAGAAATTAATTTATTGAGTGTCCCCTATGGTCATTTTGTTGTAGTGGAACTTATTTAAGCACTTTTTATCCAAACACTTTTATAGCTTTAAGCTAGTTTATAACTACTTTTGCCAAACAGTAAAGTGATTCTACTTAAAGTAGATTAAATCTGATTTTGAAAACTGATTAAGATTTAAGCAGAATTCTGCTTTTTAGAATCAATCCCAAACGGGCTCTTAGGATATATCAAGAACTTAAAACGACATTTGATCCTGTGTAAAATACTAGTATTGTCAGGCTTCAAGTCAGTATTGGCAACATAGTAGAAGGCATAGATTAGTGTACAGATATATCAAGAACTTAAAAACATTCAACGCTGTGTAATATACTAGTACTCTCAAGCTTCAAGTCAGTATTGGCAATATAGTAGAAGGCATGCATTGCCTTCTATGAGAATATCTGCACATATAGATGCAAAAACAGCATGTCTAAGCAGTGGGGCATGTTGGTTCACCTTTGAGGACAGCATTCTTAGACAATCTTATTTCGAACTTCTTCAAGTTTTTTAAGAATCTCCGCTGGAGTTCGATCCAGTTCATCTGCAATTTTTCGCTGCAAATCCAGAGGCAAAGTTGGGAACTGCTCACATAGATCTCCATCAATCACATCCTACCAAAACAATGCACAATTTAGTGGTATTCAAACATCAACGTAATGTTTGCCAACATCATGGTATCATAAGAATTCACACAGACCTATGTGAATGTCATATCCGTAGATTTCTAAACAAACAGGACCAGTGTAAATGCCTTGGTTGAAAAGTTAGGAAGTGCTAGCGGGAGCATTCTCACTTGTGCCTTTAATAAAAGGGTGAAACAATTATGATTCGAATTCAATCAACACCGCACGTTGTTTTTTCACCCTTTAATCATTGAAGTTTTAACCCCAAATTTTGACCATTTTGTCATCAGATTTTTTTTTTTTTTGGGAAGTCATTCAACTAATAATTTATAAGAGAGCTTTTAGTCCAACCCAATTATATATGAATCCCTACCTTAACAGGAAAATACGCAGATCTGAAGGCCATGTGATCTCTTCCACATAAAGGTGGGTGTTCCTGCCTCATGTGCATCTCCAAATGAGCAAAGAAGTCAACATCATCCCTAGAGGTAAAGGCAAGTAATGCTCCTAAGCTCCCCATTACGGTACCATAAATTATGCACTCTCCACCGCCTGGAATTAGAGCTGCTTTTTGCAAGCATGTCACCACGTCGCCAACGTGAAACTGCACTATTTCATCTACCTTGTTGGGGGCTCCATTCAGCCTCCCCTGCTCCCACTTTATCTTTCCTCCTGTTGGATCTTCTTCGATCTCATCTGACACATCCTGTGGTAACCGGACAAAATAGATATTTCCGAACTTGTCCGCGCCTGCCATTGTATCAAAATCTATGTGGTATGCTGCCGTTAGCCATCTTGGTACGGAGTCATCAGCAAATATGTATAGTTGATTTTCATCTCGTCTATACTTGCAATAATGGAATGACTGAAAAGAACGAGAACATTGGAGCAAAAGGCAATCAGTACAAGGGGGTGGGGCAAAAAAAAAAGGCAACAAACTACTTATACATGGATCACTTGCATATAGAAGTGCTACATTATGAACTAAAAATCTTGATAGAATGGGGTAATCAACAGATTGCCAAAGTCGGATTAGGATGGTGTGATAAACATTGATAGTAGAATTGAAAATTCCCATAAAATATATGGCCAAGATAGTAGTCGAGCATTGTATGGAAAGCACAAAATCTGGCCCAAAAGAAGTCATCCTCTCTCTCTCTCCTGCAGACTTTGGAGGCAAATAATTTTGCCTCGATACTTATCCCATGTTCCAAAGAAATAATAAAAGTCTTTAAAGAGGCTTGTTCTGCAAGTATATTCCAATGGGAAATTCATACAGATGACTTCATCTCAACAATTCTATCTATCAACTAGGATGTATAGCCATTGGGCTGGCTTGATACTTAGTTGAGACCATGCCAGTTGGGCTAGCTTGATACTTAGACGAGACTATGCAACGAATATGCCACGTAATTGCATGTTTAATACACTATAGCCAGGCAACATTCAGATGCAACAAATCAACTGTGATGATAGAGATAGTTTAAAATTCAAAAATGTGTATAAAAGAAGTCCTGCAGATCATATTTGGAAGAGATGAATCGGAGCTTTATAAGCTTAATAAATCTTTGAGTGCTTCATATATGTGATGCTTCTGGAGGATAGATTTGTAGTTTTGACCTAGGTTTAAAAAGTAATTTAAGCTTGTGGTAACCACTTTCCAATTTTGGGTCAATCTTTGTATAGTGAAAGGAGTTTGGCACCTAAGGCTGAAGTAAGGCAGTTATCACGACACAATAATCTTCTTTCTACAGCTAAATCAAATTGCATAACTGCCCGAAGATAATGCTTTTAAGGTACAAGGTGTAGGACCACTGCAAGAGTACGAAAAATCATGAAGGACCGAACCACATAGAGATGAATTACTGGCATCACCAGGTGAGCACAAACCATAGCTGGCTTGTGGTCAGAGTAGCATAAAGCAGTGGTAGAAACTAGGGATAAAACAACAGTGGCTCGAGAAGCAAGGTCCTTCAGAATAAATGGAAAATAAAGAAATATGTGGTCTGCAATATTCTGGGAACTACTAGATCAAAGTCTATCTGCTTTTATTTATTCATTATATATACCTTTCGAAGGATGCAGGGACTTGGGGAGGCCATCTAATGCCTCTACATGCACATGCCCACAAAGTTGAGACTATGCCCCCTCATATTTGAAGTCCAAAAGATATCAGTTATGACTAACAGAAAACTAAAGATTGTCAAGATAACATACCTCCTGAATATCGCCCACATAAATCCGATCACGATAAGTATGTATGGTGGTGATTGTGTTAGGGAACAGCTTATTCTCACATTTTCTGAGCAACCTCTTTTTTCCCAAATCATACAATCTAAGTACAGGTCCAATTCCAGCAAGTAGTCTTCCCTGGAACTGGCACAAAGCAAGAGGGATACCATCCACTGGTGTCTTGTGCAGAAGCTCAAGGGATCTCCCATCTTTCAAGAACCGATAAATATGAATATATCCAGCTGAAAATGATCTTTTGGGCCAGAATTGCAGGCTCTTTGCTGTACCAACAGCTAGAAGAGTCCCATACTCCTTATCATGGAAATTAACTGTGCATATACTGAAAGCAGCTTCATTGTCCTGAAGTTCCAGCAGGCATGTTGTCTCCGTTGTCTTTGGGTCGAGGACTCTGATGCAAGAAGCCCACTTGTCCGACTCTGTCTTTGGATAGCCATATTGCTCGTCAGATAGGGGATCATCCTTATCCTCATCATCACCTCCATTCTCCATCTGCTCCACCTTTCCATTTTCCCCCATTCCGGCAGCCTCAAAGCACTCCTTTCTCGCAGCTTCACGCTCTTCTGCCGAGAATGCCCCCTGATCACTCTCAATAATTACCAATAGTTTCCGCTTGGGTTGAAGCACAAACTTTCTTGGGGTGTACCTTAAAGGAATTGCAGTTTCATTAAATGTTTCTCCTAATCTCTCAATGGTGAAGACCCTTAATGCATCTCCAGCAACAGAAACTACACCTTCTGCACACTGATCAGACGAAAATGAGGCTGCATATTCAAGAGTCTCGTATGAAAGTGGTGTTAGCAAAAACTGCCCTTGGTGGATATAACCAAGCCATGGTCTACTTGACAAGCAAAGCATCGCACGCCGTCCTCGCACCATTACAGAAAAGAGCTTTGGGGCTCTAAGTCCTAAGAACCGGGAGCGGGCATCAGACAGCTGACCAGTCACCATATCCACTACTGTTCTGAACAAAACCCCACTTTGTAAACCAGAGTTAAGAAAAAGGCTAGCAGGGTGATCAGCCCCATCCTCCCCACCTATAGAAGCCTGAACTTCAAGAAAGAGGAGAGACTCTGGAGGCGAAGAGACGCTTTGCAAGCTTAATATCTGCATACAGTCATCAGGGTCCAATGATAAGATACGAATAGTGTTGTCGTATGAACCGACTGCAAGGAAGCGGGACCTCTGCCTTCCTTCAGGAACAGGGGCAATGTCTAAACACGCTACATCGCCGGACATTTCATGCTTATCAACCTCCATCAACTGGCCAGTCATATCAACCTCAAAGTAGATTAATTCCCCTCCACTAAGCGCAATAACCACCTGCAGTCTATTAGACCCAACCTTAACAATTGTTCTCTTTCCAGGAGTTCTCCACTCATTTATACGCCCATCTTCCCTTATATGCCTTATACCGCTTGGATGAACTTGCATCAGGGAATCATCGCCAATCAAAGAAACAGCAAGTGAAGGGGTAGTGTCAAGAAACCCACTGTCACTAACTTCTTCAACTGTCTCACCAATTGAAAGCACAAGAGTAGCATTGGCAAACGACACTACGATGTAAGCGTCGAATTCGTCATTAACATTCTTCTTCACAGTCCAAACTGCACTAGGAACACCAGGAAGCTGCGACACGGCCATTTCGCTAATAGCCAAACCAGGTCTTAGTATCCTCAGAGATGACCGGGGACCCCGCCCACAGAGCGTAAATATCTGCGGAGTTTCTTCTTCAAACAAATTCGTGACTTTCATGTCCATTATTGGCATCAAGCTGTCCACCTGGTCGATCCTAACGAGATTCTTCAGCCCTCTAGGCTGGAAAAACACAGGCTGAAAACCCTCATCCGTTTCCATCAAGGTGGATGACGAAGACTCCACATCAGGATCGTCTCCTATGGCCTGGAACTGATACAAGGCATGATTCCCAAATTCCGACGCGGCAAACAGAAACCCCGATTTCAGCACGCACAACGCAGACGTCACAGGAATCGTGTCAAAATACTTGATCCTCAGCTCCGAAACACGGTCATTGTCATGATCCAGAGTGACCTTGAAAATGTCCCCGTATTCCGTCTGCAAAAGAAAGAAAAACATCGACTTCTGCTTGTGCATAGCGGCAGAGACTATTAGAACCCCACGCGTGGCCGGCAAGTCCGGCCGCCTGGGAATCACGGCCCGGACGTCGGGGTGTCCCTGGTTCTTATATATCACGAAATTCTCAGCGCACACGAGCACCCCACTGGGGCCGTCACCACCGCCGGGTACCGTGACCAGCATATTAGCAGCATTATCGACCTGTTCAGACCACTTCCTAGACACGTGATTAAGCCCTAGATCAAGTTCATAAAACGTAAGGTGCTTTTGCGCCTCGTTGGCGGACTGACCAGTGGAGTCCTGATCGGCCTCCGAGTAATCCAGCTCGATCGCCGCGAAGATCGGGTTGTCGAACCCGCAGTCCACGCCAGCAATCGAGTAGGTGACCGTGTGCGATTTATGCGCCTCCAACGGTGAAGAGATAGTTAGCCTAGCCGAGGTGTCGCGATTTAGCACGTAAACTAGCTTCTGCTTCTCGCAGGCGCCTATCATGACGGCGCGACCCTTGGGGTCGATGGCTAGGTACTGGCCGGGCACGATGCGGCGGCAGCCGGACTTACCGAAGGTCTCCTGGTGGATTTTTTCGAAGGTGTTCTTCTCTTTGTTGTACTCGAGAATGACGATGCGGCCGGAGTCGGAGCCGACGACGATGTAGTCCTTGTTGGCGCCGGTGAGGCGGAAGTGGGCGAGGGAGCGGATGGAGGCGAAGGCGTCGACGGAGAGGAGGGTCTGGAGCTTGCCGGCGTCGTCGGGGCGGAGGAGGTCGAGGGACTTGCCGCGGGCGACGACGATCTCCTGGGACTTGCCGCCGGAGAAGCTGCCGTTGATGGCGCAGACCACGCCGGTGGCCTGCTGGAGGGTGAGGCTGTACAGGAACATTATTAATGGCTTAAACCCTAGAAAACCCTAGGATTTTGATTTGTGGAAGAGGGGCCAGTGAAGTGAGGATGTTTGCTTTTATAAGGGCACAATTGTGCCCCCCACATATATGAAATGAAATGAGATACAAAAATGGGTAAGTACGAGTAACTCAAAAAAGGTTGATTTAAAGTTCATTTGTGCTTTAAAATCTTGGATCTCGTCTTCATTTCTTTGGAAATTAATTTTGAAGGTAAATGTCATCTTGAAATTTTAATTAACTTACGGTCAACTTCTAATGCTGCGGCCAAATTAAGATTTTTGGACAGTGCACTCGTACGGAGGCTTTCAATTCTGTGAGTACTTGAAACAATTTTATCACACTATCATGCAAGTCTGTTTTCTTGGTAAGGGTCTTGGCCGAAGATACCAGCTCACGTTTACATGAGATTTGTAAATAATACTTGTCTCAAAGTGATTAGAATTTAAGCATCCTTTCGAGAACTATTTGTCGCTAATAAACGTACACAAATAGTTAATAATAAAAAGCTTTAGCCATTAATTATTGAGCCAAAATTTTTAATCATTTTGAATACCCTTATATCACCAACAGATACACAATCAGCTGATTGTAGGGAGCAACGATGTAATTCTAAAAGCTCATTCTTGAATCAATTGGCGGGGACAATTTGAAGTAACTGAGAATTAAAATAACAAAGTGGACTTTAATATGTGGATACTTTTGAGCTACGTTTTAAGAAACGAATTTTGTAAGGACAACTTTTAAAATATCTCTAAACTATAAGCTCTTCACTTGCATCGTTCTTAAACGATCATTCTAGTCAAATCCGTCACCAAACTATCATAAGTGCGTCCATCAGGTCTTTTTGTCAGTCGGAGTTAAAAAATAATCGCTAGAAATCCCAAAAACGTGGGACAAAACTATAAAATTAATGTTCATGATAGTTTAGGAATGATCCTAACAAAACGCATATAGTTTAAGAACAGTTTTGACAGTTATTCATATATTTTCTTCTTCTCCTGGTTTCTTTTCCCCTTATTCTTCATTTCAACAATTCCACCCCCCCCCCCCCCCACCACCAATTATGCCATACTTCTTACCACCACTACCACCTCCGATATGGGTCTAAACCTCCACTACAGAAACCATCACATCCCGTCAAATCCACAACCACCGCTTCCTACCACCACAATCCAGCCTAAAGCCCACCCACCACGACCCATTATACCACCGCAGCATTAAACCACGACCAAGGCAACAACTCTATCAAACCCACAACCATTGTTCCCCACCAACGTACAATCCATTACCCAATTATCCACCACCACACCATTAAAGCACCACCTTGGCAACCACCCGATTAAACCCACAACTACTGTTCGCCACCACCACAACTAGCCCACTGTCCACCCACCCTCCATCATTATCAACAACACCACTGTTACCATTAAACCTCCACCACCTCAACCAACATCATAAACCCACAACCACTGCATCGAACTTACTGTCACTCCTACGACTGCCCACCACCACCACAGTCACTCGCTGCAGCCACCACAATAGCCAGCATTATGCTCACCACCACAGCCTATTAAACCCACCACCACATACAACAACCCCACCCAGCTCTAGAACCACCAACTGCCATCATCAAACTGGCTTGCCTTATGACCATTATCAAATTGGCTCGCCTTATGACCATTATCAAATTGGCATTGTTGTAGAATACAAGGCGCACATTTGATCTACTCGCAACGATGGGTAGATCAAATATACTGGTGGGCTTAATGTTTAATTTCATCCACTAAGTTGGCTTGATAGTAGTGGTGGTGGTGATGATGATTAGGGTGGTGCAAAGTGGTACGAAAGGCGGTAGTGGACGTCAAATCGTTGAAGGAAAAAAGGGGAGAAGAAGGGGGAAAAAATACCAGAAACGTCCTAAAACTGCACGTGTTTTGTCGGCTTCGTTCTTAAACTATCATGAACAGTTTTTTGTCCAGATTTTGTAATTACGGTTAAGAACCCTTCCATGGTTAGATGTTAAAAGCTCTTGAAGTGATGACTTGATAATTGGAAATGTGAATGCAAAACTTATTACAAACATTACAAAGAAGTTGATTTAATGTCATCGGGACCGTCCAAAGATCGTGTATGGTGGACGACCAAAAATTAAAGTAATACTTACTAATATATATTTACTAGTTTTGGTGGCATATACGACTAACTCTCACAAAATTCAAAAACAGAAAGAAATTAAGACATGCAAAAAAAGAAAAAAAAAGTTATCAAACGTGGATCAACAAGCAAAACCAGAGCACTACGTAATTTTAGTTGCTTAAGTCTTTTTTATAACGCCACGTGTCACTCAATTAGTATGTTAGTACATACATGCCCCCAACAATTTACTTAGGGCTTATATTTAACCAACAAATAGCCCTAGCTGCTGCTGAAAAGGAGTTCTTCACTTTCAAAGGTGATGCCAAGGAAAGTGGGTTCGCAGTCGACGTGGAGGTGCCACAAGGAATGCAGTTCGACTCGGATGCCAAGTGTGATGATGTGAGACACAGCAAGGGCGGAGCAAGGGCAGAGACCAAGGGCTTCCTAGACAGAGCTTGAGGGTGGCAGTGCTGCGAGGGCGATGGCGCAGAGTGAATACACGACGACAGTCACAGTCTGATGCTTATGTCCGAAGTCAGGGTCCTGTATGTTTCTCTCTCTAGGATTCTAGAGTGAGAAAGTGAAAGTGTTCTGAAAATGTCCCAAAAATCCCCCCAAATGAATTCTCAAGACCTCTATTTATAGAGGTTGAGATGATGATGTCATCACGCGACACGTGTCGCTCCCCGAGAGTGACACGTCACCGAGGGGTCCACAGCTGTCGGTGCTCCGCGGACTGTCGAATCGCATATTCACCCGGTCTGCCCCGCACAGCGTCGTTCTGTCTGTCTGGAAAGACTGGCTCCCACAGCGTCGATGTGGCCAGAGAAACCCCTTGATCTAGCCTCCAATCCAAGCCCTTGCAGAGTCCCATAGGCCTGGCAGTGGTGGTGAAGACCCGACGCCCAACTGCCAGGCAGACTAGGCGCGATGCTCTCCGAAGACCTGCTCCAGTCTCGGAGTGACCCGGGGGTCATAGTCCATAGGGGTGCCAACGCAAGCCCCCAGTGCCGGAGCACATGTCATGAGAGTGGTGCGGCGACGAACGTCGCAAAGCAATACTTGGTGCCGGGGGCACGCATGATGAGAATGGCACACGGGCGCGGCGACGAAGGTCGCGAAGCTATAGTTGGTGCCGGAGGCACGCATCATAAAGATGGCGTACGGGCGGGACGATGAACGTCGCGGAGCTATAGTTGGTGCCGTGGGCACGTATCATGAAGATGGCGCACGGGCGCGACGACGAACGTCGTGGAGCTATACTTAGTGTCGAGGGCACGTATCATGAAGATGGCGCACGGGTGCGGCGAGGAAGGTCGCGAAGCATATACTTGGTGCCGAGGCACACATCATAAGAATGGCGCATGGGCGCAGCGACGAAGGTCGCGAAGCTATAGTTGGTGCCGGGGGCACGCATCATGAAGATGGCGTACGGGCGCGGCGACGAACGTCGCGGAGCTATACTTGGTGCCGTGGGCACGTATCATGAAGATGGCGTACGGGCGCGGCGACGAACATCGCGGAGCTATACTTGGTGCCGAGGCACACATCATAAGAATGGCGCATGGGCGCGGCGACGAAGGTCGCGAAGCATATACTTGGTGCCGAGGCACACGTCATAAGAATGACGCATGGGCGCGGCGACGAATGTCGCGGAAACGGTGCACGGGCACGCGTCGGGTGTCCCAAAGATGGGATTTGAGCTAAGTGTACCTGTCATAACAAGATGATGAATGCAACATGTAGTAATGACAAAGTTGGAAGTGATGGTACGCGGTCGTCAGTGACGGGTCATTCGGTGGTAGTGCGCGACTTTGGGCGACGGGCATAGCGGGAGCGATGCGCGGTCTCGGATGACGGACGTCGCGAGCTTGATGGCCGATGTACGTTGCGAGGTTGATGTGCGACGGACGTCGCGAGGTTGATGGAGGACGGACGTCGCGAGGTTGATGGCAGACGGACGTCTCGAGGTTCATGCGCGACAGATGTCACGAGGTTGATGCGCGACAGACGTCGCGAGGTTAATGGACGACGGACGTCGCGAGGTTCATGCACGATGGACGTCGCGAGGTTAATGCACGATGGACGTCACGTGGTTGATGCGCGACGGACATCGCGAGGTTGATGGAGGACGGACGTCGCGAGGTTGATGGAGGACGGACGTCGCGAGGTTGATGTACGAACGTCCGTAAACATCGCGGAGGTGCAAAGACTTGAGAAAACAAGTGTGCACGGGAGGGGAGACCATAGGCCAAAGATTGGGGGATGGTCAAGGCCACCACCCCTGGGGAGGCCGAGGCTGACCCTAAGAGTTGGCCAAGGCCAATGGCCAACTCCCATGAAGGGAGGCCAAGGCCACTCCCCCTTTGGGTGAAATTCGGGCTTGCCGACGGAAGGTGCTTTGATGAGCGATGACGAATCCAAAAGTTGTGTTGCGACGATCGTGTCGACGTGAATCATACCCATGTTACGAACAAGGTGCTAAAGTCACATACAAAGCGTACGCAACGAACAAAGTGCAAAAAAGGACCTTGTGCGAAAAGTGAAGAACCGGGGGGGAAGGCCAAAGCCAACCTCCCATGGGAGGCCGAGGCCAACCCCATGGCCTTGGGTGGGGCCGAGGCTGACCCCATGGGGTTGGCCAAGGCCTTTGCCCCTTGACCCCATTGCCCCGGTTGCGCCGTCGGTCGATGTTTTTGGTGAAGAAGTTCTCGGGTAGTTTTGGTGTGACGAACGTGCTACCGTGAGTGACGTTGATGTAAAATAATTGGTGACCAAGTCCGTGAGGCGTGTGAAGCAAAGAATGCACGTGACTTGGGCTCCCGCACTTTGACCGGTTCGAAGCGTTGAAGAATTGACTGTTTAATCCGTTGACGTGTTCGCGTGAAATGGGACCCTTATTGGGCCCTTGGGTACGACCAGAATAGGTTGGGAACAAAAGGCAACAACGACTACTTGAGCATCTGAAATCCGAGAAACGAGTTGAAAAGAAACCTAGTAAATAAATAAAAAAAAAACTCATTAGGGCCTAACAAGGAAGCTTATCAATGAATTTTCTTACCAAAAACCAGTTTAGTGGATTTTCTTTGTTACAAAATCTGGGTATGGGCAACAACCCTCACTCGGCCTGCATGGTCCCACCCGTGTTTTGATGCGTGTGCACTTGCACGGAACACGAGATATGCATAATCATAAATTCATAATCACACATAATAAGCTCGTTACCGTTAAAATGCCCCTAAAAGTGCATGTAGATTACAACGTGACGGTGTGTCACGGTCTGCACATTTTTGTGCCGCAGCAGAATGACCGTGAAGTTTGATAATACTCCTATCCTACTTGCTTACACGTCATGAATTGTCATATCTTATACAAGGCAACAATATTTCTATAGATGCATACTAATATCAGTCATGTATACCCAAGCGTACTAATGACCTTAAATGAATAGCAACATCTCGATACCGTCACGAGAGGCTTCGCATGTTGATACCAACCATGTGTCAAGACTCTGCCCAAACATATTAATGACCTTGAAGGTAAAGCAACATCTCGATAGACTACACACTATGGAGATGGGGAAGGATCTGGCGACATTGGGGTGGGTGAGGAGGGGGGGGGAGAGGGGGGAGTTGTGGGGTGGGAGGAAGGTGGGGGTGGCATTTTAGAAATATCTATTAATGACACCAACAAAAAAGTATGTTTTTTTAACTGGTCAATAATTGATCGATACGAATGGTGCATTTTCAAAGTTGCTGCGCATGACCGGTTACTTTTTGAAACTTAGTGTTTTTTATTGTAATATCATGCCAGCATAAGGGTCCTGAGTGTAATTACTTCAAAAATCAGTTGCACATATCCGAGTCGAAGAACGTTTTTCCACTTCTGCTGAGGCGACGGACATTTTTTTGATCTGCATTTTCGCTCTGGTCGAAGTTCGAACTTACCATCACCGGATGCCTCTTTGATGACACATCCCTCTCGGTCCTTCTTCGCCGAGCTCCTCCAAGCCACCCACCAGAAGAGCCTCCCAACCGGCAAAACACTCCAGGCCCAGATCATCAAGACCGGCTCATCATCCTGCACGTATATCGCCAACAGCCTTGTCAACCTCTACGCCAAGTGCCAGCACTTACCCGAAGCGGGACTCGCCTTTGAAGAGATAAATAACAAAGACACCGTCTCATGGAACTGCCTCATCAGTGGCCACTCTCAGCAGGGTGGTATTTCAAACTCCTCCATTGTTATGAGACTGTTCAAACGCATGAGAGCTGAGAATAATGCGCCACCTGATGCGCACACGTTTGCCGGTATCTTCGCTGCCGCGTCGAATTTGGCGGACCCTTTTGGGGGGCAGCTGGCCCATGCAGTTGCTGTCAAGATGGATATATGTTCCGATGTGTTTGTGGGTAGTTCCCTGATGAATATGTATTGTAAGTCTGGGTTTGTGAGTGATGCGCGCAAGGTATTTGATAGAATGCCTAACAAAAATTCTTTCGCTTGGGCTACTATGATATCTGGCTATGCTTTGCAGCGGCTTGCTGGAGAGGCGATAGCTCTTTTTAAGTTGATTTTATGGGAAGGGGAGGGGGAAGGAGAGGTAAACGAGTTTGTGTTTACTAGTGTGCTTAGTGCATTTAAGCTGCCTGAGTTAATTAACATCGGTAAGCAGATTCATTGTCTTGTGGTTAAGTACGGTTTGCTATCTGTTGCATCTGTTGGAAATGCTGTTGTCACCATGTATGCAAAGTGCGGGAGCTTGGATGGTGCCTTTCAGGCATTTGATCTTTCGAGTAATAAGAATTCTATTACGTGGTCTGCGATGATCACTGGCTATGCACAATGTGGGGATTGTGAGAAGGCGTTGAAGGTGTTTTCCAAGATGCAATTTTCTGGGATTAGGCCTACTGAGTTCACCCTTGTTGGGGTACTCAATGCTTGTAGTGATGGTAGTGCTCATAGAGAGGGAAAGCAAGTCCATGGGTATTTGGTGAAGTTGGGATTTGAAACTCAAATGTATATAATGACGGCTCTGGTAGACATGTATGCTAAATGCTGTTGCATAGCTGATGCTAGGAAGGGGTTTGATTATTTGCAAGAACCCGATATTGTATTATGGACTTCTATGATTGGAGGGTATGTTCAAAATGGGGAGAACGAAATAGCTATGAGCTTGTATTGTAAAATGCAAATGGAGGGTATCTTGCCAAATGAACTGACTATGGTTAGTGTCATAAAAGCCTGTTCAAGCCTTGCTGCCTTAGAGCAAGGAAAGCAAATTCATGCGCATACAATTAAGTATGGATTTGGTCTTGAAGTTCCGATTGGAAGTGCTCTTTTGACTATGTATGCAAAGTGTGGATTCCTTGAAGATGGGAACCGAATCTTTAGGTGGTCTCAGGCTAGGGATGTTGTGTCATGGAATGCAATGATTTCTGGTCTTGCTCAAAATGGGCATGGAAATGAAGCGCTTGAACTTTTTGAGGAGATGCGACTAGAGGGCACAAAGCCAGACGATGTTACTTTTGTGAACATTCTTTCTGCTTGTAGCCATATAGGGTTGGTAGATAGAGGTTGGAATTACTTTAAGATGATGTATGCTGAATTTAGTGTAGTCCCAAGAGTAGAGCACTATGCATGCATGGTTGATATCCTGAGCCGTGCGGGGAAACTAAATGAAGCGAAAGAGTTTATCGAATCGGCAACTGTTAATCATGGGCTTTGCTTGTGGCGTATTTTGTTAGGTGCTTGTCGGAACTATCATAATTATGATCTGGGAGCCTATGCAGGTGAAAAACTGATGGAGTTGGGTTCACAAGAATCGTCTGCTTATGTACAATTGGCTAGTATCTATACAGCGTTGGGCAGGCGGAAAGATGTTGAACGGATCAGAAGGATGATGAATATTCGAGGGGTGAGTAAGGACCCTGGGTGTAGCTGGATTGAGCTGAAAAGTCATTTTCACGTGTTTGTTGCTGGAGATGAAATGCACCCATATGTAAAGGAACTACGTGGAGAGGTCCGACAGTTAAGTAAGCTGATGAAGGATGAAGGTTACAAACCAGATTCCATTTTAGTAGGTTTTGAAGGCTGAGATGATGAAGAAGTAATTATGGGGAAAATGCATTTGCTTATTCTAAATATATGGCTGATAATTTCACAACTTTCCCTCTCAAGCTGCAACTGACAAAGGATGTATGTATCCCTTTTTAGTCTACCAGATATTATTGTGAAACATAAACCAAGTCAAAATTTAAGGAATATAACTGAAATTTTTTTAATCGCTTCCCACTGTTTGTTTTAACTTTTAAATGTCTTCCAACCCGTTGTTGCTTTCTTGATAATGGCCATTTGTACTCTACGCATTGGTTCACATATGGTACACCTGCAGATTCTGCCTGCATTTTGTTTTAATCAATGCTGATATGGAATTTGAGATCTGTTCGCAACTGCCAATGTTATGGTTATTGGTTAACATGCTCATTTTTGTGGCTATCATATACTGTGGAGTGAGACTGATGACAGGGGGAAGGGTGGTCCCACATACATTGGGGTGTGAATGGATGGTCTGGATCGTTCATGGTGTCTCGCTTATGTATGATGACCATTGAATATATAAAGGAGCTATTCTTTGCTTGTAGTAGACCCTCGCTTGTTTAACGTTCACCAAGGTCATCTTCTGTTAACACCTCTTTCGAAGTAACTTAAATATGCTAGCTTGTCTTTCGTCTGTTCAGTGAGCACAGAGATGTTGCAGCTGCTGGTTTTTGCTGTTGAGAGGTGGGAAATAATTAATTCAGCTGCAGTTCCTTTTAAGTACAAGTCATGCTTCATCCTAAATGACTTTATTGGTGAACAAAAACTGATGAGGTTGTCGAAAACGTGGAGCATATGTGAATGGTGGTGATGATTAGGACAAATATGATCCTTCTCTAACGAGCCACTATTCATTTATTGGCATAGTCTTACCACATGAATTTCTTGCACATAGTTATTCAACAAGGACAAAAGGCACTATTTGGCTGCTGGAGCTTCGGGTCAGCATGTGCAGTATCAATATTTCCACGGCAACAGGGAGGCGATTCTTTCTAGCAGTAGGTAGATAAGAAACTGCCCTTTGACCCCAAGACCTTTGGTGCTAGATGCATTCGTACGGTATATGTGGGTTTAGGAAGATCGGAAGTCCCGACTTTTGTCTTTCACTGGCCCTTGTATTAATTGTTGGTAACTTTAATTGTTGAGGACTTATATTGGGTAGTATGCCCTGGACATTGTTGAGTAGCTAAGCTCTATTGCAGATAAGATAGTGCTTTCTGGTACGAAGCAAGATGCGGTACTTTACCACCTTTGTTTTGTATTATTTATCTAATTTGTTATGAAAGATTGATCACAGCCATGCTTTGTCGTATCCTTTTCTGTGTCAGCGTCATTGTAATGCTCACATATGTTAGGAAAATTTGGTGTTGCATTTGGATCCCAGTCTCGTCTCTCTTTCGTATTTGAGGTGCTGGTACCCTAAAAAATGTGCCATCTGAATTCCAGCAGCTGCCTTCGGCGGTTAACTCCTAGCTGCAGTTTATAGTGAAGTAGCAAGGAGCGACTACTATATGGGCACTGCTGGTACAGAGGTATATATATACTATGCTTAAATTCTGTGCCATAGATTGGGATGTTGACTGCACCATTCATGGGGATGAGTTGAAGTTCCAACAGGTTCGTGCACTTTTGAGTTCCACAAAAAATTAAAATACGCATGGCGTCCCTCTTGAGAAAATGGAGATGCTTAGCATTGTCATCCCTTTTACTCTGCCAACAAACGGGGAAGACATCCTCGATCGATCCACTTTTCTGCATCTGTTGTCCATCATTCTGCTTTTCCCTCCTACCAATATGGCTCGGGATGCAATATGCAGTGGCATGAAAGAAATACATGCCCAAAGTTGAGTTTTTCAATAATAATATATCAACATTATTTCTTTCAAAATCTAAAAGTAGGCAACACTTCTATTTTCCTTTGGTTTTTCATTTGCCTATACATCTACATTCCTGGTATATAATCGTATTGTTCACTGTGTATTTCATCCCCAAGTAAAGATGAAAGTTTTGTTTTTTAATTACTTTTGCTGAAATAAAAACTCAACGACTCAAATATTCTGTCATAAAATCGCCTATTCAGGTCAACAAAAGAAACTTTTTGTTACTCTTCAAAAGAAAGAATGCTCTCACTTTTCTGTGACAACCTTCCAAAGAGTTTGCATGTAATTTGTTCGTTACAGCAACTTTACATCTATTTGGGATTTGTTTTGGCGTGGAACCATTTAGCAATTAATGATGTATAAATTTTGAATGCATATGCATATGTTCATGTCATGCTTCTTCCCGTAAGTAAATCCTAAGTCCGCCCCTGGTAATCTGTATAGCAAATCAGTTGGTAAATTATTGACAATCTTATTCCGAGTGTAGAATCATATAGAACTTAGACTGAGTGTCACTGTAACGAAAAAAGTTCACGGCGAGTTAACATTAACATTTAGATGGGAAGTGTACCGTGGAGGATGATGACTCCACATGTCAGAACTACTAGAACTTGCAGAGGTGTCTGAGTTTTGACCCGCAGAGGAAGAAAATGAACTACCATCCGTTCTTGGTGAGAGAATCAGGATCTCGCCTGGCCCTCTCAAAGGTAATTCCAATACTGGGAGAAAGCAGTAGTTCACGTTTTAGTTTATTGATGATACTTCGCTGGTTTTTTTCTTGACTCCCTCTAATCTCTTTTGAGAATATTGTCCAAAACTGCAGCATGAGAACCTCCGTGGGGGGGAAAGAGAATATTTCCAAAAGTTTTTTTTCTCTTTTCTTTTCCAATAGTTTTGTGGAAAATAAAGTGGGGAAGTCGTAGTTTCTTCCTTTTCTTTTAGTTTTCCAGTTTATGAATTTCTTTTTGGTAGACACTAAAATACGCCATCTTGCTGCGCCTGCAAACCAGTCGCGAACTAACGATTGTCTGCTTGGGTTCGATACGGGGTTTACTAATATTAGTCTTCTCTTTTTTTTTTTTTTCTAGTAATTCTGTCTCTGTTGCTCATCTGTGCTTAGGTATGCTTAACCTATCATTTCCTTTCTGATAAGTTTAGTCTTCTCCTTTTTCTAGTGACTAGTGATTCTGTCTTTGTTGCTTATCCGTGCTTAGGTATGCTTAACCTGTCATTTCCTTTCTGATGAGTTTAGGTATGCTTGACCTATCATGCAATACTTCTCTTTTGGTTTCTAATTTGGTGAGAACTCCTCATTATGTAACTAACTGAATATGTTCTTTAGTTAAACAGAGAAGGAAAATGCTTAATTCAGAGGATAGAGATTAAAACTTATGCAGGTATGAAGTGAACGACTCTTGGCCAGTCCCTCATTAGTTTTGTGCATTCTCTCTCACAATGATTGCCATAGTATTCAGTCCAAGTATCTGAGTTTCAGTTAGTATAATGGAAAACTTGGATCATATATATTTGACTTTTCGTACAGGATATTTTTCATGCTCTGGATAAGATTAAAAGAAATTATGAAAACAAATTTCCCACTAATGTTCTTTACATAACTATTACTACTATGGCAATAACCACTACGTATCCTCAGCATATCGAGTTGTATTAGCTTATAATCTTCGTTTTACTGGAGTCAGCTTCGTAGAAATCATCGCTTCGGAGTTTTTGTTCCCTCTCCAACCGTGAATTTCCTAGCTCAGCCTTCTGATCTAACCAGTCAATGATGTCAGAGAACACCTTATCTGTGTTTTCAGGTAACTCCCCGAAGCAGAGAGCGTGCCACATTCCGGGATACAACTTGAAGGTCTTGTCGGAGCTGGAAGCCGTCTCGTATAAAAGCCTGCTCACTGCTGGATCGGTCACTTTGTCGTCCCCTCCATGGACAATCAGAAATGGCATTGTAACCTGTATTTTATTACAGAAGCACAAGCCATCAGGACAAGAGGTATAGCTGTTACAAATAACCTCGAAGATGTGACAGATGTTAAGCACATAACAGCAGACACCAAGAGTATCAAAGACAAAACAACTAACCTCTTGAAGTCTTTTCTCTAGGTCCATGCTGACTGTCAAGAGTTGAAAGCCGGTTAGCAGGCGCGGTCTTCCTTTGTAGCAATATGGGTTTGACCTGATCTGTCATTTGGAAAAGTGAAATTACAAGTCAGGTTTTTAAAGTAGGATTTAGTACCTGTTCACTCAATAATTGAAAAGGGCAAGGAGAATATTTGTACCTCTTTTTTGACTTCAGGGTCTCTGAAGGCAAGGTCAATAATATCTTGAGTTGGGACAATTTTCCACGTTGGAATAAATCGGGTTAGCTTTGTCAAGACACTGATCGTCAGTGGATGTGGCCTTAGGTCATCTGCTATCTGAATTTGTACACAGAGACGAGATCATGTTAAATTCACGCAAGAAATTTTAGCCTTTCGTTCATTTGAACTTAATTTAGATGACCAAGTATTCAAACCCTGAAATCCTTTTGCTTTAGCTAGATGTTCTTCAACACAAGGAAAAAAGGATTTTTATGATTTGTGACCCGAAACCCTTTTTTCCAAGTTATGTATAATGCGAAAGATACTTGTTAGGCGAACATGTTTCAACAAGTAATACGGAGTACTTCATTTCAAAGATCTCCATTCAAAGGTAGTATTTCCGGTCAAGAGAGCTAACATCTTCAAATCTTTGAGAAAAAGGGAAAATAAATTTAAATGGTCCAAATTCATTTATCTTCCCTCTTATTTGTGAAGGTGCAATGAACCTGTCTCTTAACAAACCCCCAATTTTTGGGAAGTTACTGTCCCAGATTTTAGGGCTGAAGCAAAGAATAGAGTCACCCACGCTCTTGAACAGAATCAATCCTATCAAATTTAACTACTCTAATTCACATGTATACCTATAACACAACAAACAGACATGGTTTCCACGTATTACATGTGGGCATGAGAGCAATAAAGAGCAGGGGAAAAGTCGTATGAGAGAGGGGGAGAGGTGGTCAAACCTTGCACATAGGAGCAACCAAGACCCCACCATCCCAGTACTCTGGCTTCTTCCTGTGTATCAGGAGAACCATGGCTCCTCCCATTGATTCTCCCATCAGAATCCTCAACTTCTTTGTGTTCTCTTTCCTTTCTGGAATTGGAATTCCATAAAATCAGTTCATAAACTGATTGGGAATGTGAAAGATAGATTGGGGAAAAAAAAAAAAGAAACAAAGAAACATACCACATATGCTTGTGAAATGATCTGAACAGTCGGTAACAAGATCATCAAAGTTAGGGATGTAGCCCTCGAGCCCAGATGACTTCCCGTGTCCTTCATAGTCAATCCCATAAACTCCAAATCCTGCCTTTGCAAGCCGAATTCCGGTACCTGTTTCAACCATCCACGTGTTACTTCTCCTTCATACGGTACATGGATTCCATGACATCAATCAAAAACAAGATTGACAGTGTGTGTGTGTGGGTGTGACTTTGTGGGTACCTCTCATGGTGAAGCTGCAGTCCATGCCATATCCATGGCAGACGAAGACCAAAGCTTTCGGATCAGAATTTGCAGGCAGCCATCTGCACGTGAAAAGCTTCATTCCTCGAGCGTTCAATAGGTATTCCTGTTGAAACAACCGGATTACAACAACAGAAATAGAAAAACTTTAAGTGGGTGTGTACGTAATGCATAGATGGCCGAGGATCAAAACGAAACCAACTAGAAACAGAGCAAAAAAGAAAGAAAAGAACCCTGCATACCTCTTCATATCTGACGCTTCCAATTTCAACAGCCATGGAAACGAATGGGGTCTTAGGACCACTACAGATTTTCTCCAGACGATGATGAAGAAGGAACTTTAGGGTAAGAACTAAGAGAAGAATATGGGAGTGGAATGGCTTTAGAGAAGATGAGGAAGAGAAGGAAGTGGAGATGCGGAAGGCAAAAGGATCTTGATGTCTACTTATATGGATGGCGTAACCCCTCAGGCCTGGGCCTGGTCAGCTGGGACGAATAATTACGTAGACTTGTAATACTTCTGGCCACTCGGATTAGCTGTTAAACTGTAAAAAGCCTCTGACACCCTGTTTGCCTCTGTCTTTTATATAAATTTTTATTTCCCTTTCAGCACATTTTTTTTTTTTGGGTTTAATATGGGAGTGAAGCAAATAAACTTTTAGCACAAGTTGATCTGTATTAGGATTTATTCCAGCTTAGTTTTGGAAGTTAAAATTTTGTTATTAATGCATTATTTATTATTTTAATTCTTTTTATGGTAAGATGTATTTTCAGATCAGTTGTAGCGTCAACCAAAATAAATCTATGATCGGAGGGTATCTTAAGAACGTACACATGAAATTAATTTAGTGCATTCAGCTCTTTCGAAAAATCGAGAAAGAAAATTTTTCTTCGAATACTGCGTCGATTCCTTAGAGTTTGTAACTAATGCACGATTAGTTGTAAACAAAAGAATGAATTGGTACAAGACAGCGTAAACTTAACCGCTCTTTCTTTTGTGCTTTTGGAGAATTTTAAGAGAATGATCTTATCTTATTAATTCTTAAATGGTAAATAGCGACACTAGACCGATTATCCTACGTGACAGGTTATCCTACCTCTGGATAGGATGATATCCTTTTCCTTTTGTGGCCTACACTTGAATATTATCCTCATAAATACTAAATGGTAATATCTTTATCCAATTCCAATATGATGACCATGTCGACTGGGATTCTAATATAAGAGAAACTTCCTATAGGATGGGCCGCTCATTGGAAATTGGAAACTAGTGTGTGTGTGTGTGTGGGCGCGCGCGCGCAATTGACTAAGATCAACTGGATTGAAAATATGGCTTGGGCTGATAAGACTCGGCTTGGCAACAATTGTTGCTCTTAGTCCCTTCCTTACTTTGTTTTGTTTCATTTTGTCAGTAATGGCCTGCAATTAGCCCTCCACCAGGGGTTAAGGATGATGTCAAAGCGTATGTGACTTTACGAAGACAGTGTATCGGGTTCGGAAACAGTTGATATATACACCTTAAAACACACATTGTGTTGAGAGATGGCAAATCTGTTTAAGCAATAACTAACTAAGGGTAGGTTTGACACTCTTTTTTTGTCTCTTTTTTTTCAGTTTTAAAAATTAAAAAAAAAAGGAGCGTTTGGTAACCATTTTTTTTTCAATTTAAAAAACCAGTTTTTAAACTGAAGAGTAAAAAAAAAACTCCAAAAACTGGTTTTTTTTTCACTTTTGGTTTTTGTTTTTAGACCACCACCCTCCCACCACCGGCGACCGCCGCCGGAGACTGCCGGCCGCCGGCGACCACCGGAGACTGCCGGCAGCCACCTTCGGCCGTCGGCCACCACCACCACCACCACCACCGTCGACCACCGTTACACCCCACCACCGCCACCGCAAACCACAAAAAAAAAAGTCAAAATAAAAAGGGTTACCAAACAAACAAAAAAAAAAACCTCAAAAAAAGGGGTTATCAAACATCCACTTGTTTTTATAAAAAAAAAATTAAGTTGCTCTTTAAAAACTGAAAACTAAAAAAAAAATTTTATCAAATGAACCCTAAATCATCCGCAACTAATTGTCGGGGGAATTTTTGCTAGTGGCTCATCTCGCCTAATTTAGTCATCGTTTTTGTTTCCTTCATAAGTTCCTTCGTCCATGGCTCCGAGTGGAAAAGGTGAAGCCATGCGCCCCACATCCACTTCATTCTAAAAAGTGACAAAAATCACATCTTCGCAAAATTTGCCTCCTTAAATTTGAACCCAAATCTTTAATGACGTCATTATGCAAACCCCTCTTAAATACTGTTGCTACTAAAAACATGTTTCACTTATTTTCTGGAATCCGAACCTGGACCGATGACCTCCTAGACAGAAAATGAGTGATCACAGGGTGGGGTTCCTAGCAGAAAATTCTCTGATGCTTAAGTTAGAGAGTAGCCACAGAATAGTAACTCTAAAAAAGTAGTAGAACACAGTGTATACGTTTGTATAATTGTGCCATACCTAGGGGTATACCCTTTTATATAACTGTAGAAGAAGACTCCTAGTAGGATTGGGTTGTGAGTCAGATATGTTAGTATCGCAATAGGATCCTTGAGGATCACGTCACGATATCTTAGGCTCTTTTAAAATTCTGATAAGATAATCAGTAATCTCTCAGTTTGACTGGAATCGCTGAGTGTCCTCTAATTATTGAGAGCTATATTTGAGTCATATCAAATACCATGGCAATTTTCAAATTTAAGGTATTTGATTTGAGAGACTCCTAGACAATGATTTATCATCATATAAGGGGCATTAGATGGCTAGATGCTACTTTCCTATCTTCAAAACATAGCCTTCCATGTGATGAAAAGCTGTGATTCAAATTATACTAGTATTTATAAGTCAACCACTTTGGGCTTTGGAGATACATCACTCCTTCTTTACAAGTTGCCCCTGTGGAGATTTATATCACTTTCTTAGTTCTTTATTGGTGCTTGATCATTGTGCAAAGTAGATCATCAATCAATTAGATTGGCCCATAAAATGTTAGGTTGTGATTATTGACAATAAGTTAAAAGATCTCCGAATAATGCTTATTCATGTGTAATTGAATTGAAAATTTTACTTTTTCAGAGAACTTGAAAATATATTGCACAAAATTCGTTGTTTGGATTATGATAAGATGAATTTACCAAATTTTAAGAGAGATTTTATAAGGACATTTTGTATGCTAAAATCTACTCTAGAAATAACTGGTTCATACTAGCCTTTTGTCAGATACCTTTCACAAATATAGCTGCATTTTAGGAGAAAACGAATTTTTTTCCTCGATAATTTAACTAACTTCTTCAGTATGAAAAGGAGACTTTCACCCATGCACCATTACACCATCAAATACTGTGGTTTCAATTTTTCACATGTAAATTCACATGTAAAATACTTGCTTCTACGAATTCGTCCAAACACTGAATTTGCAATTCTAGTCAATTGTAAATCAACGAATTTTAAAATGCAAGGCACTTTAAAATTCTTCATCCAAACATACTCTAAGCCTTTGAAATATTTACACAAAAATAAGATAAATACTCATTGACTATTTGTTTGTTTTATGAGACATGAGAATCAAACTTGAACAAAATTTTCGAACTGGTTACTTTATCAAGCTCAACTCGATAACAAAACAAATTCTCAAAATGCTCAAGCTACTCGGGCTCAGCCTTAGGATTGTTCGAGACCGGCTTGAAAGATAAACATAACAAACTTGATCTAAGCTAAAGCTTAGTAAGTCAAAATGTATGAAACATGAACAACCTTATGCTGTGATCCCTTTAATTACCACCCTAATCAGAACAAAATTGCACACCATTCCGTAACTGTCCTAATTTTAAACTTCAATTTTTGACTTTCTTTATCCAACTAAGGTCATGTTTGAAAATTATTCTGTTTTTAATTTTTTCTCTAATTTAAAAAAAACGCTTTTGACACACAGTTTTGTTTTTTGTTTTTTGTTTTTTTTTTTTTTTCTTTCCTTTCGTTTTGAAAAACAGTTTTAAAAACATGACTATTTTTAAAAACTCTCATTTTGGAGTTTTGGGTTTTCAGTTTTTATTTTGATAACACCATCAAACCCCCCCCCCTCCCCCCACCGGCCACCGCCACGTCCCACCATCGTCATCGCAACCACCACCAAAGAAAAATTTAAAATAAAAATTGGGTAATCAAACACCCATTTATTTTTGTAAGAAATAAAAATTAAACTGGCTTTGATTTTGTTTTGAAATAAAAAATCAAAACTGGAAGTGATTTCAAACAGACCCTAAGTTTTTGCATATGCTACTTATTATTGTGATATTTGTCAAAGAAAACAATAAAGATATTCTAGCTTTAAATATCTATAAAAAAAAAAGTAAATACAATATGATTTTGGAACTATGAAACTGATGGGATTTTATTTCAAATAATCAAATTTTGTTGTTGGGAATATTAAAAAAAAAAGAAATTAGAATTGGATTTGATTTATTTCTATAGTAGAAATTCGATAAAAAAAAATGGTCGAATTTTAAGGGATTTGGATTACTTGAATTAGAAGTACTTATTTACATATCTTATCATTTTTTGGATCTCTCCAACAATGAAACCACCACGACCATTTTCATTGTCGCTACCGGCACACCATTTTTACTATTACTACTGGCATCACTATTGGCACCCACCACCACCACCAATATCGCCACCACTATTGTCACACCACCACTACCACCAACGTTGCCACCACCATCATCGCCATCACTACAACTGTCATTGCCGTCAATACTACCACCACTACTGCCACCACCGTTGCCATTGCTACCACCACCACCATCGTCGCCACTACTATCACCACCATTACTTCTACCGTCGTCGCCGTCACCACCACCGCCAGCACTACTGTCACTAATATCACTGTCGCTGTTGCTACGACTACCACCACCATCGCTACCGCTACTGCTACACAACCACTGCCACCACCGTCATCGCCACCACCATCGTCGCCACTACTACTACAACCACTACCGCTGTCGTCGCTGCCATCATTATCACCACCCTCGCTACTATTGCCGCCACACTGCCACCATTACTGTCACTTGTGTCACTATTAGCGTTATTTGACCACCAGTGTACTAGTTACACCTCCTTGCACTCAATATCACAACCATCATTATCATCATTTAACCGCCCCACCACTTCCACCATTGATGTTGTTATCCCATGTAGTGCCCCCACCACCACTACCATATGTTAGCATTAGTACACTTAAAATCACTTACCGTGATTCATTTTTTATTGTAAATTAAGGATATAGTTGTCTAAAATTTATTACCTTTCTATTTTCTTTGTTCTCATAACACAAAATAAGAACTTTGTGATTTGTATTTCCTTTCATTTTAAATAAGAAAAGTGAATTGAATTTCAAATCTAATTCCGAATTCGAAATTCAAATGAATTGATTCTAAACAAACCATAATATTCTCCCTTTGTATTTTGCAATTCATTTTTTTAGTGACCTGGTTAGGCGGTAGCCAGTACGAAGAGAAAATGTCAAACGTTTACCTTAGCTTGTTAGTGGGCCAGCGATTGCGCACGGGGGCCGGGAATTTTGACCGGGCGCGTACGTCACGTGCTTTTATTTATTTTAAAGCGGGGCCTCTTCTGGAAGCCCACGCGCTTTGGAAACGGAAGATCGTTAAAAAAATCTTTAGGAGAAAACATTAAAAATTAGGCAAACGCCACTTGCAAGGGCAAGGTTGCTGTGCCCTCACAAAGTCCGTTGTTGGACTATCCTTCCTTATTATTTGCTGCCTTTCACGGTCATCCAAGATGACACTTGCGACAGTGGGAAGTTGGCTTTCGCAGCCATTGGGTGCCCGTCGATTTATTCTTTAATTGCATTTATTATTTATGCGTTTCAGCTACGTTATCGATTTATCAAATGAAAAGGACGATGAGTGAGAGCCAAAAGAAAAAAATGAATGCGAGAAAGATCAAATTGATGCGTATCTGATAGTGAGTATGTGCAAGTGACAGCGTGATCGAGGCTACGAAGGTGAGAGCTAGCATTGTCCTCCAGTGTGGGAGTATTATTTCGCATAATTATAAATATCATGTCGGGGCTGATCGGTGTGTATCAATCTTTATTTATAACGGTACAAAAACTACCAATGTTTAGCTAAAATATCAGGCCATGCAAGTTTTCTCGGCCAATAAGGGCTGTAGCGACCGAGATATGTAACTTCGTATCGAACTCACTTACTTCATTTGCTCCCAGCTTTGTCGAAGCATGCTATCACTGGCAAATCCGTTGGCTGCCATCAATGTATATTGGCCCTTTATTGTCCACGGCGCAACCATCGCCAAGAACACAGATTGCCCCTTTATCGTCCACGGCCCAACCATCCCCGCCAACACATATAGCTAATAAATCACTGTCTGCATTGTCCATCCATGTTTTACACCTCGACTTCTCATTTGACATCATTGTGATCTTCCCATCTTGCCCAGCACAACCATCACCATCACACAAGTTTTTCAACAAACGGACCACTCTTAGCTACAACCTATAAAAGATAGATATAGCTAGGCTCGTTATTGCAGATCTGAGAAAATGAGATCACAAGGACAATTGGTGGTGGTGGTGGTTAGCAAAGTTTAATTTTGTTTAGTGGGGAAAGTGGGAGGATTTGCAGATGGATCAACGGAGGATCTACAAGTTGTTCCCTGGGAGGATACTTGTTACTTCCAGTAGGTAATGTCATGACGATGGATGTGTCTATGTGATGCATGATGGGACCAAATTTATTTCTAATATCTTTACACTTTCCGTGTGCATTAAGAGAGAAAAACAAGTCAAATGTTGTGATCTTAACCATGGGTGAAATTGTCGAATATTTTAAGACGGTAACAATACTGGTATTGGTATTGCCGGTACATAACATTCTATATATAAAAAAAAAATGGTACCTAAGTAGATGCGGTATTTACAACTATGTTAGATTGCAATGATACATCTCGATGAGTAATTTGTTGAGATTTTTGGATTCAAAAGTTAATTGCTTGGGAGGATAGATTGTATTAATAAGTATGTGGAACGTTAAAGGAAAAAATAACATTTTGACCTGTAATGATATACATGACAGATATGATAGGTTGTCACATGGACAATTATAGAACAATTCATATTTGCGATGCCTATGTGTGTGTCGTGGAATGCGGTGGATAAGATAATGTTAAACATGGTGTACGTAATACGTACGGCAGCGATATTGGTGGTTATGGTAGTGCTAACATGGTGTGCGTAATAGGTATGTTGGTGGTATCGGGAACATCACAAGATTATTTTCTTGTGCCATCCATAGGACCCGAACATCACAACAAACTTTACATAATTTCAGCCATGTTACACATGCAGCTTATTATTTTAGTTTTGTGAAACCTTGCTTACATCTAAGTCAAACATTCATGCCCAAAATCGCACTTCTACTAATGTATCTCTCCTCACTGCCCTTTGTTTTGAGCTCGAAGGGATTCAAACAAAGCCGACGTAACCGCCACATATGAAAATCCTTACCACGCCATTCATGATGAAAACACAATTATGAAAGCTTATCAACCGAACAAAAATGCAACAAAACAGTCTCGAGTTGGATGCTTTTTACAAACCCTACTCTTTTTAGGTGGCAAGCCTTCATTATTTGCTTGCGTCTATACAAAGGACATACAAGCAACGATGGGTTAGGGGGGGGGGGGGATCACGGTCACACCCAAAGTTTTTAGATTTTTTTTTTTAGCTTTTGTGTACTCATATTCAATATATTTATGAAAATGCAATTGTATTGTGTTATTAATATATTAGGGTTTCTTTTTTTTTTAGGCTTTGAATTTTTTGTGCCACCAATCATCACAGTCTTTGCCATTGTCTTTTCCTTGTTCCATCTTCATTCTTTCAAGTTCCAAATCTCCATATTATCATGAAAAAGAATGGATCAAGGTTTGTTTGTTTTTGAATTTAATTTGTTACAGTATATTAGTAATAAATGCATGCACAATTGGCTAATACATATATACATGTACTAGTTAAGCTTCTTTAATATTAGTAGTTTGTTGTTGACTAATCTTTTCAAGTTAAATAGATTATAGTGAAGGGTCAAATACACGTAGGTACCCTGAAACTACCACAAAGTCTCACTTGAGGGTCCCAAAGTTTAATTTTTACACATAAGGGTATGCAACTACAAATTTGCAATAAATAAGGACTTCCGTCCAAATTTCTAACGTTTTAGGCAAATCCGTCAAGGGTAATTTTGTCCCGACAGGTTAAATTGTTTTTTTTCTCTTTTTTCAATTTTGCACTTCTTCTTCTTCACAGACCCATCACCCCTCACCCCCACAACCCCCTCACCCATCACCACCGCAGCTCACATAAAACCACCAGCAGATCGGCCTTACCACCACACCACCAAATCATAACCACCGGTTGGCATCACTGCTGCATCATAGCAGTGCCACCCTGGGAGATCTCGTCCGCTCCTCCTGCGTCCAGGCCAGCTTCCCCACAATCTGCCTCTGCACACTCTTCACCTACGCCGGCCCAGCCCAGACCCTGGCCGAGCTAGCCCAAGCCGCTGTGAAAGTTAGCCTGTCGTGAGCCAACAAGGCATCCAGCTACCTCTCCACCCTCGGCACGAGTAGCAAGGGCAAGGCAGGCACTCTGAGTGACTGCCTGAGCCAGATATCCGACACGGTGGACGAACTCGGGAGGACCCTGTCGAAGCTGAAACACCTGAGAAGTGGGACCTTCAGGTCACCGGCAGATATATCAGAGTCATCGGCGGCCTATCAATTAACCGATCGATCACTAACACCAATGCCATCGCCTGCGATCTCTCTCAAAACCAAGAACAAGGTGTCGTCGGCACACCCTAGCACCACCACCATTGCATTAAAACTAAAATCAGCCGGATCTCCACCGGCATAGACCCGTCGTTGGCCAACACCAAGGACAGATCTGACATATTTGGCTGCTCCGATCCTCTGTAGTCCATCCCTTTGGCTTTCGGTACTGGAACAACCGGTCAACAAGTCAATAAATGTCTTCCCGTCTTTCTTTTCCCCAAACCACCCAACAGTGAAACTCCATCACCTCCTCTGACTTGAGCTCTCTTTGCCGATTGACGCTACAAAAGGTGGGTATGTGAAGGGTAACTTACCAGCGGCGTGAATGGGCAGCTATAAGGAAAATTGCCGACATGGTTTGCATGAGGCATTTGCCAGCGTTGTCGCTTGAGTGTGCTGCCGGAGGGTGTCGCTGGGAGTTAAGGCTCCATTTTTGGTTAGATGAAAAGGTTTTGGCAGTTAAAGGCTCCATTTTTGCACGGATTTTGAAACCCAAAATATGGAAACCCAAAATTGCCCCTGACGGTAAAGCATGGATTGTTATGAATTTGGACGGATGTACTTACTTGTTGCAAATTTGAAGTTACAAGTCCTTATGTGTAAAAATTAAACTTTAGGACCCTCAAGTGAGACTTTGAGGTAGTTTCAGGGTACCTACGTGTATTTAACCTTATAGTGAATTAATGAAGCTATTATTAATAGTACTGTAAGTGAGTGATAGTGCAACTACTTAATGAAAATGGTCAAAACTCGACTACGAAACAAGATGGATGATGATTTTTTCTTTTTTTTTTTGAATTTCTTTGATTGTGCATGGAAAAAGATATTATGGAGGCGTTTACTTTTCGATCAACTATTGCTGACTTTTGTGACTATAAATAACTTCAAATCCCGCATTGATAACTGATTGATACATATCAGAAACGTTATTTTCTAAGACTTATGCTTCTACTTTGTTGTGTAGCCTTTATGAACAACTCCTAAAACTTAATGTTCTTGATTTTCATGTTTTATGTGAACAGATTCATCTTTCTTAATTAGCTGTCATTGTTTTGTCTAATTTTTTTTTGGTGAAATTGTTTTGTCTATTTGAGTCCCCAGATTACACTTTCTGAATCCGTCTCTGATCTATGCTTTATACAAGTAACCAGTAGTATACCGTAGACACTCGAGCTCAAGATCATGCTCGAGGAGTGGACATTCAAAGTTTTTTCGTTTTTGAAAAGCACAGTTAGACTGCTACCCTTTGGTGTGCTATACAACTCTACGGTGTATGATTTGCTTGGAACTATATATTAGCCGGAACTAGAACGGTCCTCACACATTCACATCGCAAGGCCAACATAGACAAGTAACTATCCAGTGTCCCCCTAGCTAGTGATCTAGCATTTCACAGCACCAGACATCACTATCGATCCATAGTAAGTCAAAATTACTTGTTTGAAAGCAGGAAATGCCAAATATCCCAATTGTTTTTGTAGCTTTATTTCGTCCCCTGGGTTCCTGTTTTCATGTTTGGTAGGAGCTTGTCCTTGCCATCTTCTCTGTATGATGTGATGAGACTTATTCCTTGGATTAGTATTGGGGTTATGGGTGGCCTTTCTTGATCTATGGCATGTTGACACGACACTGGACTAGTTAATTGGACCGGTTGTAGCTGTAGTACTACTCCACGCGTATGCTACGTTTGAATCCTTTGGATGTGTTGCCTCTTGTTTATTTTTTTTAAGGAACATCGATACTTACCGGTTACATTTTGACTTTTTATGGTTATTTGGGTGTCGCTTTTACGATTCATATGTAAGTAATGAAGTTTGCTCACCAAAAAAGATGGAAAAGATGTTTCTCATGTTTATTAGAAAACAAGTACAACCTTATCTGAACAATATTCTCATTATTAATATATGTCTTGTATTTATGGCTTAAGATGAAAAGTGTAGGGCGGGCTGTCTTCCGCTCTGGACAACTGGCCTATCAGATTTATCTTATCTCGTGTGGCGGGCTTTGTGGGGGGTTCGGAGGCAAAGCCTCACACCCGTATTTTTTGAGTGGCCATGCATGACTAGGATTAAGTTTTCCTTGAGTTGGACATTGCTATAAATACGATATGTTCTCTTGTATAATGTGAAGGCTGACAATTGAGAGATACATACAAGAGAGTGTTGTAAATCTGACTCGTGTAAAGTGGATTTGAGTTCTCTCTAAATTCGCGTGTTCTTGCGTTTGTTTATTGTGTCGTATACATATTTATCAAGAGCGATTTCGTAACACTCATAAATACAGAACAATGCATTATATTTGGTCAAATGCTCAAAGATGTGACATACTTTTCGAATATTCTAAGACAATAGCAGTACCAGTATCGGTATTGTCAGTACATATCATTCTATAAAAAAGAATCGATACCCATATCGATGTGATATTTACAACTATGTTAGATTGCGATGATACATCTCGATGAGTAATTGTTGAGATTTTTGAATTCAAAAGTTAATTGCTTGGGAGGATAGATTGTATACGTGGACCGTTAACGAAAAAAATAACATTTTGACCGGTGATGATATAAATGACAGATATGATAGGTTGTCACATAGAAAATTATAGAACAATTAAATAAATGATAAGTTGTCACATAGACAATTATAGAACAACTCATATTTGCGATGCCTGTGTGTGGTGGAATGCAGTGGATAGGATAATGTTAAACATGGTCTACGTAATACATTACGTATGGCAGTGATACCGGTGGTTATGATAGTGCTAACATGGTGTATGTAATAAGTATGGTGTGGGTATCGGGAACATTACAAGATTATTTTGTTGTGTCATCCATAGAACCCAAACAGTGCAACAAACTTTACATAATTTCAGCCATGTTATACATGCAGCTTATTATTTTAAATTTGTGAAACCTTCCTTACATCTAAGTCAAACATTCATGCCCAGAATAGCACTTCAACTAATGTATCTCTAGTCACTGCCGCTTGTTTGAGTTCGAAGGGATTCAAACAAAGCCAACGCAACCACCACGGAAGAAAATTATTACCAAGCGATTCATGATGAAAACATAATTATGAAAGCTTTATCAACCGAACAAAAATGTAACAAAACGGTCTCGAGTTGGATGATTTTTACAAACCTTACTCTTTTTAGGTGGAAAGCCTTCATTATTTGCTAGCGTCCATACAAAGGGCAGACAAGCAAAAAGGGAGGGATGGGGGGAGTAGGTGTTGGAATAAAAATATGGAATGGAAGAAGAGAAACGAAATTCTATGGTTTGAGGTGCGTCTGAAGACACTGTCTTTAAGGCGATATTTGCCCCCACTCATTCCGAGTTTGCTACTGAGTAAATAATAAGTCACCTCCAGGATTACTCAAATCAACAATTCTGAAGATTCGTTTTAGAATTACTCTTTGAAATTGTGTACATAACTGAGAAAGAAGTATGAGATTCTGAAGTTGGAATGCAAAAGAATTAATTAATTCTGAATTTTCAAAATCTTATATATAGACTAATAGCCACCCTTTCATGAAGGGACACAACCATTAAAGGTACTATTTCAGAAATAACTATTATTTCTAGTGCCTTTCCGGAATTATTTCTAAGTTAACAAAATGTCACTAAAAATAAATGACTGAAAGAAACAATTCCGAAAATTGGTAAAAATGTGGGCCGTTAGATCATAGATAAATCAACACGACACCTGCGCGCATGCGCGTGTGGTGCAATGCATCGCACAATATCATTTCCAATATTTCCTCCAAAACATTTCAAAACAATTCAAATGTATGTCTTGCTTGCTTATAAGGAGAGAGAAAGTTTCTTTTTCTCTCTAATGTGGGACAAAGAACATGACTTTTGTGTCTTAAACTTTCACTTACAATACATACAAAACAATAACAATCTATACACCAACACCAACAGTAGGGATCAAGGTCACATCCGAAATTTTTAGATTTTTTTTATCTTTTCTGTACTCATAATCGATATATTTACGACAACGTAACTGTATTGTGCTATTAATGTATCAGGGTTTCTTTCTGTTGAGGCTTTGAATTTTTTGTGCAACCAACCATCACAGTCTTTGTCATTGTTTTTCCCTATTTCATCTTCATTCTTTCAAGTTCCAAATTTCCAGATTACCATGAAAATGAATAGATCAAGGTTTGTTTGTTTTTGAATTTAATTTGCTATGGTGTATTAGTTGCAAGATTGGCTAATACATATATACATGTAGTAGTTAAGCTTTTTTCATGGAAAATTAATGGTTTGTTATTGACTAATCTTTTTAAGTAGAATAGATTATAGTAAATTAATGAAGCTATTATTAATAGTACTGTAAGTGAGTAATACTGCAACTACTTACTGAGCATTCTTGACTATGAAAATGGTCAAAACTCGACTATGAAACAAGATGGATGATGATTTTTTTTACGAATTCTTTGATTGGGCATGGAGAAAGATACCAAAGCGGCATATTTATTTTGGATCAACCATTGCTGACTTTTGTGACCAAAAAGAAGTTCGAGTTCCGCACTGAGAACTGATTGATACATATCATAAACATTACTTTTCTAAGACTTATGCTTTCACTTTATTGTGTAGCCTTTATGAACAACTCCTATATTTAATGTTCTTGATTTTTCATGTTTATGTGAACTTAACCTTTTGGATTCATCTTTGTTAGCCGTCATTTATTTTGTCTACGCTTTATGCTAGTAGTTTCGCTTGGAACTCTATATACTTGTGGAAATCTTGCCAGCTAAAACTAGAATGGTCCTCACACATTCACATCGTTGGGCCAACATTAGGGGCAGACCACCCCCATGGCCCCGGGAGAAAGGGAGGGGGGGGGGGGGGGATGGCACCTCTCAATATTTTTGATTTTTTTTAGTTTCTTAGATAATGGATAAATACATTTAAAATATTTACAAAAATCCATTATATTGTAACATTAATTTATTAGAATTGTATTTTGTTGTGTCGTTTACTCTTTGTGCCCTATCATAATCTTTATCTTTGTCGTTTTCTTGCTCTATCTTCAGTCTTTTAAATTCCAAATTCTAAATCTCCACATTATAAAAAAAAAGAATAAATCAAGGTCTATTTTTTTTAATTTAAATTCTTATCGTTGGTTAACTTATACGTGACTAATGTACTCATATAGTTAATAGTCACATTGGTAATATATTTATATAATGAGAGTTAAGCTTTTTTCATGCAAAATTAAAAATTTATCGTTTACTAAACTTGGCAAGTTAAATAATCGCTATGCATAGTAAAATATATTGTTAGTAGTCAACTTGAACAATATATTTTGTATTTAACGGATTCAATAGTGACGCTAATTATGTGTTTTTGATTATTCATGTTTAATGTGAATGTTAGTCATCAATTTTTTTAATAATTTTTTAACATCCCTGATTAGATTTTTTGAATCCGTCCCTTACCAACATAGAAAAGTAATTATCCAGTGTCTCCTAGCTAGTGATCTAGCATTTTGCAACTCCAGACATCACTATCGATCCATAGTATGTGAAATTTGTGTATTTGAAAGCTGGAACCCCCAAATATCTCAATTGTTTTGTAGTTTTATTTCGTCCCCTTGGTTTCTATTTTCATGTTTGTTAGGAACTTGTCTTTGCCATCTTCTCTGTATGATGTGATGAGACTCATTCCTTGGATTATTTTTGGGGTTATGAGTGGCCTTTCTTGAGCTATAGCATGTTGTCAGTACATTGGATTAGATAATTGGAGTACGGATCAGTCAGTAGCTGTGGTACTACTACACTACGCGCATGCGATGTTTGAATCCTTTCCATGCGTTGTCTCTTGTTTTATTTCAAGGGTATCGATTCTGGTTACGTTTTGATTTTTTCAAGAATACTCGTTCGGGTATCGCTTTTACGATTCAGTGTTTTTATGTAAGTTATGAAGTTTCCTCAGCAGCTGGTTCTTATTATCACGTTATTAACAAAGATGGAAAAGATGTTTCTCATAAATAAATAACGAAAAACAAGTAGAACCTTGTTCGGATAAAATTCCCATAGATACTGAACAATGCAATTTATTTGGTCAAATGCTCGAAGATATAAGGATACTTTTTTTTTTTTAGTGTTTGTATTCAGGTTAATGGGGTTATCAACACACTACGTTAAAAAAGTTGTTTGTATTCAGGCTAATGAGGTTATCAACACACTGTTAAAATTAGCTGTGTCAATTCCAGGAAGAGTTGATAATCTATTGTAATCAATTGGTGAAATAGTGTTTTTAAACCGAAGTAAGGTTAGTGCTGCTGTCAAAGTAGTTTTAATTTTTATATCATCTGCTTTAGAAATCGTATAATGCTTGGCATGGGGCGAAAGCGAACTTTGTGTTTCTGGGAATAAATTTAGGATAATGTAACAATCACAAATTTATTAAAAACACAAAGATAAAGCGACTAAAAGATTGGACCTTCAATTCTGAGTTGAGATCGTTCACCAACCTTCTTGTTTTTTTTTAGACGCCCTCGTTGCTCTAAGAGATAGGCTACCAAAATCTCTTCAATACTCTCTACAATTTCAAGGTATAAAAGGGGTGATATGTTTTACATCCTTTAGTCATGGGGTAATTACTAATTAACGACCAACACCAATATTTATAAAAAGTGTATTAGATTTCTCCCACGATTAGGATTCCATCTCTATATTTAACGATTTCGGCGATGTGGCAATTTTGTATTTTTATAATGACAAGAATAACACCATTTATCCTTCAAATAAGTGCAAATTTTGTGTATGGATCGATGTAAATTAATTTGCACAACCCTTCAACTGCCCGGCCCACCGCCAGCCCCTTACAACTTGGCACCACCCACAACTAACGTGCATCAGCCCTCCACCACCACCACAGCTCACCACCATCCCACATCAACTCCACAACCCCTGCATCTCCCCCAACATAAGCCACCAATTGAGAACCCCTATATAACAACTACCAACTCTTAACTTATATTTTCTGATACAAAAAATTATTGAGCTGTTATTACGACAAGGGGGAGTAAAAAGACAAGCATGCTATTGATGATAGAAGATTCAAGGAATAATTAGCCCATAAATTTCAGATTTCATCCAGAAGATTTTAGGAATCGATAATGTGTAGGCTAAATTCAATATGTCTAGCAGAGCTCGTGAAGCCTAGTATCGAGAATCTAATTGTAAGGAAAAAGTCTCACTCATTATTTTGCTTCCACAATATGAGCTTAACATCTACACCTCCACTAAAGAGAATTACTAGATATTGGTGTTGTGATGGTGGCGGCGGTGCCTTGGTGGTTAGTGCGGAGGGTATGGTGGTGGTGCTGGCCAGGGTTTGAGCTTGATCGATCTTATTGTGGAGCTTTGTGGGTAGTGTGGTGGGATCAATAGCGGTTGTTGGCTGTGGCAAAGGTGTAAAATGGACTTGTTGCGGTGGCTGTGGTGATAATAAGAGAAAGAGAACATTTGAAGGGGCAATTCAGTCATTTTATCCAAAAAAATCATTTTATACAAAAAATTTACGCGGTATACTTTTTGTTTGGTCAAAAGATATAAGTGACATTATGTAATAATTGATTTTTTTTCCTGTATTTGCCTTTCAAATTTAGGAATATAAATGATATTATACCTAAAAAATTGACTTATCCTTTCGACGATAATTCATAACATGGTACCACGAACGAGCTTTATTAGTTAAAGTTACAGGTAACTAAGATGCCAGTATGATAACTACAGAATAATGAGCCAACAACTGTATACTAATGAACATTTTCTCATCCTCCACACACTTCGCGTTCTTTGTGTGAAACTCCTGGTAGAACCTTTATGAGTTACATCGTGACTTTTTGAATTGCTAGAAAATATTGTCATTGAATCTATCTTGCAGGGCTGCATTTCCGGCCAGAGGGACGAGGCCAGGATTTCTCAACGAGGGAGACAAGCTTTTGTTTTGTTTTATCTTTATCTTTTTTGGTTTTTTAAAAATTTTGCTAGATTTCATTGAAAAGTCTTGATGATATTTTTAAGAGTTAACTACACTGTTGATCACTATACTATTAGACATATTCAACTTTAGTCACTGAATTTCGATTTGTCTCGAAGTGATCACTGAATTCTTCAATTGATTTCAATTGGGTTACTCTATTAATTTTGACCCGTTAACTCTCCATGTAAGAGGCACGTAGGGCTCAAATTAGGGGCAAAATCCGATCCTCACTACGCACGCACAACCCTAGCTTTTTGCATTTACAGATCTGTTGGTCAAAATCCGGTCAACTCTAAATCTGCTTGCTGATCTAATCTTATGTTTGTCTATTTGTTTTTCTTGTCAATTAAGCAGAGAGCATCATGGTAGGTACAGTCGGAGCTGAAACAATGTCGTTGCTGTCTAAGGGGAACTCAAAATACCACCACCACCATTAAAAAAAAACTCAAAATAAAAACTGAGTAATCAAACACAAAAAAAAAAAATCAAAATAGAAATTAGGTAATCAAACACCCATTAATTTTTGTAAAAATTAAAAACTAAATTAAACTGATTTTGATTTTTTTAAAAATTAAAAAATTAAAACTGTAAGTGATTTCAGACGGATTAAAAGTCGTTGAGAAACAAAGGTAACAAAGACAACCACTAGATGGGACCTTTGAACACGCTGAGAGCTTTCTTCACCCGTTGTCCTAGAAGTGATGGGTAGTCTGTCCAAATTTCATGTATTAGTCAAAAGTTCTAGCAACTAATTCAATCTCATCACAATTAATAATAAGGTTGCTGTCCGAATCTCGCTCTCAGAGTTGACCATATGTAGTTCATGACTGGACAAAACAAAGGGTTATTGTCCAGGATTTTTTATGACCAATGGCAACGTATTCGATCGAAATTTTGTGTCATGAAGATGCGTTCAGAAGATGTTGAGTATTTTAAGAAAACATATAGTAGGGTCCAACTTGGGTTGCCTGAGTAGGATTTGTACTAAATTTTAAAACAATTCATGTACTTTTTTTTTTTGGGATAAAGTTAAGAATAACATTGATTAAAAAACGCTTTTACAGCGATTACAAGATATGCCATACGGCTAAAAAAAATCACGACATTCCCGTGACCGTTATACATGACCAAAAAGGTCGATACAAACAATGACTTAATAAACTTATACACATTACAATTGAATTAGAGTAGAGCATATCCTACACTTCAACTCAACTTAAAGTAACGTGCAAAATTTACAGGTTTAAACGGAACAGAAAAGAGAACAAAATAAAAGATGGTAACAATAACGCAAACAATCGCGAACCGCATGACACCAAGGTGAGTACACTGTATAAGAGTCGCATCTCACATCCCAGGATTTACAACGCCGCAATGACTATCCTTCCTTCAACTAATCTGTAACAAATCCAAAACAAATTGTCGCAATACAGGGCTTAGGAAACACAAAACATTCACTACTAGCCATCCTTACCAAAGTAGACATACAGAGGATGCTCGAATCTAGAAAAGATCCCTAAAACACCACCAACGCCCCCAACCCCTCCGGCCCTTAAACTGATTGCCCAACAACCCTAAGATTATTCTCTTCCCCCCGGGTCCCGAAACCCCCCCCCCCCACTTCAGCCTAGCAGAACTTACCCCACCCCTAACCCCCCTTCCCTGAGACCCTATCCCCCCCAACCCCCCTCCCTAGACTCCACAGACTCTTAGAACCAACCCCAGAACCACGGCTAAGCCTCTCTATCCCGAGCTCTCCTGCTACTACTAGGACCAAACCACTAACCCGAACCTCCACCACTGAGATACAAGAAGCAGATGAGAAACAAAATTTAAGATCTCAAGGAGAATTCAAAAATGACAATCATAAAAACCCGGCGAGAATCCAGTCACCACTGGTGAGATTCCGGTCACCTGCGGCGAACGGTGGAAGGAACGTCAATCGAGCAGATCTACACAGATCTACAAAGATGGACCAAAATCGGAGACATACCTTGATGTCGCCGTCTCCGATCAAATTTTGGTGAGACGCCTCTCCACTGTCCTTCCGCCTCTTGTACCACTGGCCACCAACTGACCACTTCGTAAACATACCACCACAAAAGATGTAGGTAAAGGCCTAAAGAGGAAGCTTCGAGTGGCTGTCGCCCCACACGCGTGGAACCACGGTGGGGCGGCCATGGTGATTTCTGTATGAGTGTGGTTTTTAGAGAGAAGACAGAGAGAAAATGATTTTAGAGAGAAGCACGCGGTTTTTCCAACATGAAAATTAAAGAGAGAAAGAATTCATGTACTTTTAAACTCAATGAGTTTGAATGTAAGAAGAAATTGAATTGCACGGGTTAAGTTGGGTTGTGCGTATATTTTGATTTCAATGGTTTAATAAAAACAAAGTAAGAATTCTTACATTTACATAAGAAATAGAGTGATAGGCGGCCATCGCAGAAGACGGTCGGTAGTAGTGATGGAGGTGGGGTAGGCAGCCGGTGGTTGTGGCGGTGATAGAAGGTGTTTCTTGGCCGTGACAAGTGGCAGCAGACATTGGTGCAACGACAGGTAATGGTAACGGTGGTGATTCCTTTTCAAGAAAACTTCCATTATAAAAGTTGAGTTATTACATAAATGAATTTAAAGAAAACCCAACCAAGATAGCCCACTATAATATCGGTTGAACTCATCCTAGCCCATTCTGTAGCTAGATGGGTTGGGTTGGGTAAAAACCCACATTTTCTTGGACTGCGCTGTTAAACCCATAAATATAAAACCCAAGTTGTAGCCCTAAAGTACAGTACTTATATAGCAAGGATAACTTTGAAAATCTAGACTATATGTAGATAGCTTGAGCACCACTTCAATTTTGTGGGCGCCTAACAAATGTTTGCCCATGAAAATATTTAGGCATTATATATCACACAAATAGACTTGATGTGTAAAACCACAAGCCAATGCACCAGGCGTTGCATCGATCCTAACCTCACCAAGCGCAGATTACAAAGTTGTCAAAGTGGATCGTGGGCTTGCTTCAAATTTTTGGGTGAAGAACTCGCCTCTTGAACTTTGAAGTCGTTTTCTGTAGCCAATAGGCCCTTTAGCAAATTTCTAAAGGGCCTTTGAACCCTTAGAATAGAATTGTAGCAGAGTCATTCCTCGGCCTGTTTGGCCTCGCTCACGTTATAGCCCAAAAAAAGCACGCAGCCCGCCCAGTATATATATCGGAAATGAAACCCTAAACCTCTCTCTCATTTTTTACTAGGGTTTCATCAGAAAGCAGCAGCAATGGGTACATCTTGCTTTTGGATTTGTAAAAACCCCTGTATTTTCTTTCGGTCGATCGAATGATTTTTGGTGTTTATGTGCATGTACAAAGCGAGGATTAAGGTGCACGAGCTGAGGACTAAATCGAAGACCGAGCTGCTGAGCCAGCTGAAGGATCTCAAGGCCGAGCTCGCTCTCCTCCGAGTCGCCAAGGTCACCGGCGGCGCCCCTAACAAGCTCTCCAAGATGTACTTTTACCGCTCTCTCTCTCTCTCTCTCTCTCCCTCTCGCTCAATGAATCAATCCGAATTGATAGTGTTATTTTCCGTATGCCTATGCGTCTTTTGTGCTTGTGTGTCGTATGATTTAGGTTTTGACTTTTGATAGTTGATTAGGAAGAGATTCGACGTTTATGCCTTTTGGACTACTTTCAAGATTTAATAGCTTACCCACATTGTTTCTTTTCTCTTAATTTGTACTCCCTTGGTTCCCTTGAATTTACCCCGTTTGACTTTTTGCGAATTCATTAAGTTCATGTAAGTGCTGATTTCACTTACTGTTAGTAACGTAGCTTGACTTGCCAAACATGTTAATGGAACGGAGGTAGTATTTTTTGTGTTTGGTTTTGGTTATGTGGGTGCATGTGCTTGTTTGGGGAGGGGATTGGTGGATGGGGTGTATAAACAATGTAGATTGCCAATTCCTTCACATTTTGAATGAATGTTGATTTCCGTGGAACAATGAGAGTGATGGCTCATGTTTTCTATGTGATAATGGATTGGGGGGTGCACCCATTTAGTTTTCGAAACGAATGCCAGTTATAAAACGCCTACAGTTTCAATGACTGAACTTATTCTACATTTTGCCATCTCGTAGCAAAACATTGTTCCTTTGTTTTGACATTGCAACTCTAGGTTAGATATGCTTTGTGTCAGAGAGATTGAGCCACCACTGTAGCTGGCGAGAATGTTAAGTGCCATACTGAACAGACGTTTTCTTGGAAGACTCAACAAGGTTATTTTTATTGCTCTTATGCTATGAAAACCCTTATCTTATAGGATTCACTAGCATTGATTACTATTTTATGGAGTGATAATGAAACTGCCAGTGTATTGGTAAAAAGTTGATACCTTGCTTTTGTGATCTGACTTTATGCTTGGACTTTCTGTCGATGCAGAAAAGTGGTGAGGTTGTCAATTGCGCAGGTGTTGACTGTGATTCAGCAGAAGCAGAAGGCTGCTCTCAGGGAAGCCTACAAGAACAAGAAGTACTTACCACTTGATTTGCGTCCTAAGAAAACCAGAGCCATCCGTCGACGTCTTACCAAGCACCAGGTATTGTTTTACGTAATCTTGTGCTCTTTATTGCTGCCCTTGATTTCATTTCTTTCTCCAGTTATGCTTGCACTCTTTTACATTTTCTGTAAGTGCTTAAGGTTAGACAATGCAATAATGTTTAACCAGTGGTTTTTAGTCTTGCGAATTCAATTTCTTGGCAACCCTTTTTGTTTTCAGCAAGTTACATTCTATTGCGACCAATGAAACTTTTTACAAAGATTGTACAGTATCAGAGCAGCTTAAGCATCAGTTTAAAAAAAAAAATTCCTTAAGAACATGGTCTCTTTTATGCCGAAAGAAAGACCCATCAGTTTTTGAAGCAACGAGGGTAGTTCCTACCCGAGATCGTCTTTGTAACACATCATCTTTAATTTCTTCAGCGCACTCGTCTGTTGCATGTTGCTGCTTAAAGGTTCTTGTATTACTTGGAAATTCTTGTATTGCTTTCATGGTCCCTGAAAGAATTTTAAAATAGAGGCTAGGAGGGTTTCTTCCCAAAAAAGGGGGCCGTGGTTACCTTGAGAACAGTCTTGGCTCTAATTTAAAGCATCCTTGGCCAATTCAGGAGCAAGTTCAGCTTTGGAAAACAAGATTACCTGCTTCCTTTGTTGTACATCTTTTCATAGGCAAAAATGTTTTGACATTAGAGTAGAAAGTGGAATCTGGAACTACTTAATTGTTAAATAAATGAGGTGAATCAAGTTGCCATATTTGGCAAAGGTTACTTTCAAGTGAAACCTAGTATCTTATGGCGTAGTGTTACAAGAAGCGCGATGAAATGTAATGCATTGGTTCTTGAACCGAATATGGTTAATGGGCTCAAATGCCTATTCCCTTTTGGCTACTGGTTAGTAAGGGGATTTAGGATAAGTATTCTAGAAATGTATAACTTTGTCTGGCCGACTGCATAGTCTACTATAGATACTATTATAGGAGTTTTGGTTATGTCTGAGGCTTGTATTATCTTGTGTAGAGCGTGTCAATATTGAAACTTGTTTAAGCTTTTGCATTTTTTGCAAGAAGCTTGGATGTAACAGGAGTAGGTACGAGGATTTGGGGCGGGGAGCATCACCAGTATAGTAGGTTCTGGGGTGGGAACACGGGTGCTATTGCCCTCGAACTCTTCACAGCTTGTATAAATCTACAATTTTGAGTGCATTTAGTCGTCCATGATCATTGTGGAGGAAGTATGATTTCTTTTGTGATCGATGAAAATCTGCTTGTGTAACTTGTCAAGCTGCTTCTTGGTTGGAATCATTCTTTTCTTCAAGAAGCTACACATCAAATTTCATAACAATGAAGAACTAAAACTTGTCAAAATAATAATAACATGAATGTTATTTCCACCCCCATATATGTTTTTCCACCACCGTTATGTCATTTAAAATGTACTTTAGTGAACAGTTTTGACCTTTTAGCGACAAACAAGGACTGGAATAGCATATTAGGGATGGAGGTAGCCTCTCCCTAATAACTGTGAAGCTACTAAACATGTACTAAGAAGAAGAAAACAAATGAAGCTACTTGTATCCAAGGAATTTAACCATGTCAAGCTGTGAATTTAGTTGTTCAGTTTTGCTCTTAATGTCTTGTTTCAACTTGAATTTTGATTATCCTCTTGTTTTGGCTGATTTTAGTCGCGCTTCTTCTCTCACCAACATACTTAATTGGTGGTACCGAACAATTATGTAAATTCTTGGTTCTAATACGAGGTCACTGCTGTGGTTGCTTTTACTAAAGTTGTTCCTATTCCGCTGTTTTTACTCAGGCGTCATTGAAGACTGAACGGGAGAAGAAGAAGGAGAAGTACTTCCCATTGAGAAAGTATGCTATTAAGGTGTAGAGTAGACAAACTCCCTGTTGGAGAATTTTTGGTCCTTGGTTTTATTGATCAAATTCCCATTTTGAACCTATCGAGATTTGTTTACTTAATCAATTTTGGTGGATTTGACTGTTGGTCTATTTTTAGCGATGGAAATTTCATTGCTAAATCAGGAAAAATTTTAGCGACGGATTATCCGTTGGTAAAAATCTGTCATAAAAAATTTTAACGACGTATTTTTCCGTCGCTAAATATTTTACGTAATAAATTATTTTTGGAAAAAAATAAATTAAAATATAAAAAATAGAATTAGGGACGGAAAATTCGTCGGAATTTGTATTTGTACGTCAATCGTTGAAAGGTTGACTTTAGGCGATTGATTGAAAAATTGTCAACTTTTAGAGACAGAGTTATAGACAATGAACTTTTAGCGACGGTGTATCTGTCGCCAAAAGTCTTTGGCGACGGATTTATGACTTTTTGCAATAAAAATTCCTGTCACTAAAAGTCTTTTTTCTTGTAGTGTATTACAACTCCTTCGACCACACGTTACTACTTCTCTGAGCCACCGCCACTACCAACTCCCTGCTCCACCCATAACTACCCACTCCCAACCCCCTCATTTGCCACTCACTACCACCCCATGGCCGCCACCGTCTTTGCTGATCAGCCATTCCATCGCATTGTGATTGAGAAGTTTTAATATAGATTTTAGGGTTACTTTTATATGAGGTTCTATGATCCTTTATTTTGTGGTTTTGAATTATGAAAATCCTAAATTGCTATATCCGTTGTTTAGGATTTCCCCTATGAGCCTCCTTTATTGCATACGAATGGAAATAATGTGTTAAAAAAAGTGTAGCCATCCACTTACAGACACTACAAGAAAAAAGGCTTTTAGCGACAGGAAAATCAGTCGCTAAAAGCCTAAAATCCGTCGTGAAAAGTTTTAGCGACGGATATATTGCTAAAAGTTCCTCGTATAAAACCCCGTTACTAAAAGTTTGGCGACGAAATTTTTAAATCCATCGTCTAATATTGCACTTTTTGTGACAGATTTATTTATTAATTAGCGACGGAATATTCATTGTTAATTATATTTTACGTATTTTAATTTATTTTCTGTTTTGTAAATTTAGCGACGAAATAAATTTTTGGCGACGGAATGTTCCGTCGCTAAATAAGACTTTGGCGATGGAATATTCCGTTGCTAAAAGTTAATACAAGAAACACTTTTGGCGACGGAATTAATTCGTCGCCAAAAGTCAAATTTTTAAAAAATTATATATATTTTTATTTTTCTATTACTCAGACCTGTAATTAAAATTTCAATTCTCAACAACGCACAATAATCAATACACAATTCTCAACAACACACAATAATCAATACACAATTCTCAACAACGCATAATAATCAATACACAAAGAAATATATATAATCAATTATAATAATCAATACACAATTCTCGTCTAACGGATGCCAAGGAGCCTGTGTCTGTGGGGAGTGAGGACGCTCCTATCACGGCACGAGCAGTCGTGCTAGGCAGGCCGCGTATGCAGCCTTTCGGCCTATTGACGACTTTTGGCATATCCAGCCATCGCTTCAACGCCCCAGTACTCACACCCGTACTAGTGGACGCTGATGGCTGTCCGGACTCCCTAAGCTGTTCATACGAGGCCTGCAAGAACAGTGATTTAAAGATATGTTAGGGCATTAATTAACGCAACAGACATTGAGGATAGTAAGAAAAAAATAACAACTTAACATATCGACTTACATCGATCCGTAGAGAAATATCCGAAACATAGTCACCGGCCTGACTCGCCTCGTCCTTGTCCTTCTTCTGCACATGTGTCTGGTTATACGTCAGAGCTACGACCTCATTTTCCTCCAGATCCGGGTTCTGAACCGTATTCATGTGTCGGACGATGTCGTGTGGCACCGACCCTCCCGTGTGCGTCGAATCTCTGTTCTGTCTGTTCTCGGCCCCCTTCCTACTCTTGGCGTCTCAGCCTGGATCCACAGCCCACCGATCTATCATATCCCCCCATACAGTCGGAGATATCCAATGTGGGGGATATGTCTTCATCCCCGACATCGGGGCACCATCGGGCAGCATCTTCTTCGCCCAGTCCCGTGCGTTCTTCCTTTTCATCAGCGTTCTTCCTTTTCATCCAACTTCGATCGACCGACATGACGACTGAATTATCGTACTTTATACCACCTTCAATTAGGACCAGTCATTAGACAGGGTCGATGTAAATATGAATTCATTAATGTGACAACATGTCTATATATTTCTCCTTCATTCTTTAATAGGTAGTGGGCCTATCCAATTCAGAAAAGCACATGTTTATAAAACAGTGAAGAACTCATGCTTAGTCCTATGTCTACGGAAAATTCGGCAACACTTCCCTGTATTTCTCCAAGTACACAACATTAATTAGGTGTTCTAACAGTCATCTAACCTTGCCTTGCAAGGTTTGACGGATGTTAGAACACCAGATCTGTATGCACCTGGAGAAACACATGAAAACGTGTACCAAATATCCACGACATAGAACACAGAGCATGAGTCGAAACACTGTTTTATAAAAACACAGCTTTTTCAAATTGTCTAAACTGGACATCCAAAGGCTCATTACAAAGCATTACTTTGTAATGAGTACCTTTGAACGGGAACTAAGGGTTTTTATGCATGCATGCGTTCAGAAATTGATCACATATGCAAGAATCTTTCCAAAATATCAAATTTGTAAAAAGATCGTTGCATATGTTACCAATTCCACTTTAAATAGAATTTGTTGGCAACGAGTTAAACCATCTCGTTGCCAATGGACTTATCAAAACAACAACTAATATAAAGAAGGTAGGGTTTGTAAACAACGAGTAATTGAACCATCTCTGGGCAATATGGAGTGATTATGGGATGTACAAGGGCTAATTAGGGCTAACTGGGTTATTAGGGTTAATAACGGGTATCAAGGTTTAGGGTTTAGCGTTATGGAAAAAATTTAATCTAATTAGGATTTATTAAGATATGTTAGGGCTAATTAGTGTTAATGAGGAGTACCTTGGACTAATTATAGCTAATTAGGGTTGATTAGGACTAATTAGGGTTTAATTATGCTGAGTAGTGTTGATTAGTCTTAATTAGCGCTAATTAGGCTTAATTGTGTTATGTTAGGGCTAATTATTGTTAATGAGGAGTAGTTTCTGATAATTATAGCTAATTAGGATTGATTAGGACTAATTAGGGTTATTTAGTCATAATTAGGGTTTAATTGTGCCGAGTAGTGCTGATTAGTCCTAATTAGGACTAATTAGGCTTAATTAGGTTATGTTAGGGCTAATTATTGTTAATGAGGAGTTATTTCGGATAATTATAGCTAATTAGGGTTGATTAGGACTAATTAGGGTTATTTAGTCCTAATTAGGGTTTAATTGTGCCGAGTAGTGTTGATTAGTCCTAATTAGGGCTAATTAGGCTTAATTGAGTTATGTTAGGGCTAATTATTGTTAATGAGGAGTTGTTTCGGATAATTACAGCTAATGAGGGTTGATTAGGACTAATTAGGGTCATTTAGTCCTAATTAGGATTTAATTGTGCCGAGTAGTGTTGATTAGTCCTAATTAGGCTTAATTGGATTATGTTAGTACTAATTACGACTAACTAGGCTAACTATAATCAATATGTGCGTAATTGGGTTCATTTGGGCTAATTTGGGGTAATTACAACTAATTTGATTTTCATTGGTTTCTTAGGATTAATTAAAACTAAGTAGGCTCGTTAGAGCTAATCAGGATTAATTAATTTATTAAAATATTATTAATCAGGACTAATTATAGCCAGAATCACAATGAGATTCCAGGGGGTGCATGCTAAAAACGTCGCGTTAACCTAATTAACCTAAATGAATGCACAGTCAACAATCTCAATTCTGACACCTCATATAGGGTGTCGATATGGTGTCCGATACGTGTCTGACACCTCCGGACACGTGTCCGACACCTACGGACACGTGTCCGCCACCTACCGACACGTGTCCAACTCCTCCGGACACATCGGCATACGTTGATTTATTTTTTAAATGTCAGACACCGTCGATCAGACGTGGTGTCCGTGTCTGCGCTAACTAACAGGTATCTCAATTCAATTGAGTTCCATCCTCCGTCAACAATCTCAATTCCGACACCTCATATAGGGTGTCGATATGGTGTCCAATACGTGTCTGACACACATACGACATCTACGGACATGTGTCCTAGTCCTCCCGACACGTGTCCGACACCTATCGACACGTGTCCGACACCTTCGGACACATCGACATACGTTGATTTATTTTTTAAATGTCAGACACAGTCGATCAGACGTGGTGTCCGTGTCTGCGCTAACTAACAGGTATCTCAATCCAATTCGGTCCCATCCTTTGTCAACAATCTCAATTCTCAATTCTCAAATGCTCAATGCAATAAAAATTAATAAAAATCACACATTCAATCCAATTGGGTCCCATCCTCTGTCAACAATCTCAATATCTCAAATACTCAATGCACGATTAACAATCTATAATCATCAATTAACAACATAAAATTATCAATTATTAATCTCAATTACTTCAAATGCACAATTAATAACCTAAAATCATCAATTAACAATCTAAAATTATCGATCAATAATCACAATTCTCAAATGCACAATTAACAACCTATAATTATCAAACAAATGATCAATGTTCAAATGAAAAAAAATTGTTCAAAATGCATATATCCGATGCGCTTGAATTATTTCAATTTGGGGTTCGATTCGATTAGGACAATTAATTTAGGGTTCAATTAGGGGGTTCAGTTACTTCAATTTAGGGTAGTCCTAGTTCAATTTAGGGTTCAGTTCAATTGGGGCATTCAATTCAGGGTTCAATTAGTTCAATTTAGGGTTCAATTGGATTAGGGCATTCAATTTAGGATTCAATTAGGGGTTCAATTAGTTTAATTTAGAGTTCGATTTGATTAGGGCATTCAATTTAGGGTTTAATTACTTCAATTTAGGGTTCAATTAGGAGTTCTATTAGTTCAATTTAGTGGTCGGTTGAATTGGGGCATTCAATTAGGGAGTTCAATAAGTTCAATTTAGGGTTCGATTGGATTAGGCATTCAATTTAGGGGTTCAATTAGTTTAATTTAGGGTCCGATTCGATTAAGGCATTCAATTTAGGGTTCAATTAGGTGATTCTATTAGTTCAATTTAGGGTCGGTTGAATTGGGGCATTCAATTTCGCATATCAATTAGGGGGTTCAATTAGTTCAATTTAGGGTTTGATTGGATTATGGCATTCAATATAGGGTTCAATTAGTTTAATTTAGGGTTCGATTCAATAGGTGTCCACAAGTATAAAGCCAAAATGTGACATTTTTTGGTGTCGGTGTAGATCGGACGTGGTGTCCGTGATCTACCAACTCCTCGACATCTCATCGACACATCTAGACACGTGTCGGACACCTCCGGGCAACAATCCAATTGGGTCCCATCATCCGTCAACAATCTCAATTCTCAAATGCTCAGTGTAATAAAAATTAATAAAAATCACACAATCAATCCAATTGAGTCCCTCCTCCTTCAACATTCTTAATTCTCAAATGCTCCCTATCATATCTAAAGTCTCAATTCTCCATATTTTGTAATTTACAAATGTAGGCATCAATTCCATCATCAATTAAACAAACTAATCAATCAGTTACAAAATCAATTTCATCAATTCCATCAGCAATTAAAAATAATTGAAATTATAAGAAACGTATCGACATTCTAGAAACAAATTAGGACATAAATCAGAGCATCTGAAAATTAGGGCAAATGGCGCTTAAACATGCATTAAAGCAAATTAGGACAACTAGACATACAGAGAGGTGGTGCGGCGACGGCGGTGTTGGTGGCGCGGCGGAAATGCAGGGCCTTGGTGGCGGGCAGTGGAGGGAATTGGTGGCGCTGAGTTGGTGGCACGCGGATATGGAGGGGCACGATGTGGGGGGAGGGGGTGATATCGCCGGAGGTGGGTGGCCAGAGAGGGAGACCGCCGGTGAGTAGGTGAGAGTGAGAGACAGAGAAAAACGGGGAGGGAGAGAGAAAGATGAACCTGTTATATGTAAGGACTTTTAGCGACGGATCTCCCGTCGCTAAAAGTCCGTCGCAGAAAGTGCTATTTTAAAAACTTTCACCGACGGATATGTTAGCGACGGTGTTTTTCCGTCGCTAAATTATTTTAAGAAACTCCTCGAATATTAGATATTTTATAAAAAAATTCTAGCGACGGTTACACCGTCGCTAATATTCTGTCGGTAAAAGTTCGTCGGCAAAAACTATTACCGACGGTATATTCCGTTGGTATAGATTTTTGCCGACGGACTTTTACAGATGGTGTTTTTCGTCGCTGAAAGGTCTTTTAGCGACCAATTCTCCTCCGTCGCTAAAAGTCCGTCGTAAAAAATAATTTTTCTCGTAGTGAGAGCGGGATAAGACCAAAGGTTGTGAAGTAACTAATAAACCTAGCACAAAGACTAATGACAAAAGAATCATCCTATGGAGTAAAGAGAGATGCATTAATTCTTGGACGAAGAGGAAGCGAGCCTTAAAAAAATGTAATAAAGCTAATTCAATGAACAGATAGAGTCAAGGGTACGACAGAAGCGCTACCTACACGCGAATTTGCTTTCGAGGTAGAGCATTCTCAATTTTACTACAGGATATACGAATGAACGCTAGATTGGGCCACTCTCGAAAATGGCATATGCCCCATGCTGGGAGACCTGCACGTACGGTTTCTTGAGGGATCTGGTCGAAAGAGTGAGCCGGCACCCACCCAAACTTGAGGGATTGAGAAATTAATAGAGTCCAAAACTTATCTTCAAGCTTTACCTTAACTGGGATAGTTTTCCAGATGTGTCATGATTGTGGGTGCGGGTATTTGGAGACTAGTCCAGGTTGTTGTGGGGTGGCTGGTGCAGGTTTGTGGTTGCGGTTATGATTGTGGGTGCGCTGATGACTGTCGGATTAAAGTGGTGGTGTGGTGCAAGTTTGTGGGTGCAGTGGTAATTGTGGGATTGGGCGGTAATGTGTTGGCTTGTGCAAGTCGTGGTGCAGTTGCGAGTGCAGGTTGTGGGTCGGTGGTGCGGCGGCCGTCGGAGGGAAATGAGAGTGAAATATGGACGTTGGAGAGAAATGACGTGGAGGGTTTGTGGTGTCTATTGTTGATGCCATGTGGAGGTGACATGTCACCTCCGGTTACATGGATGCCATGTCAGTTTAATAGGCTAAGTGACCATCATATTAGGTGAAAACCCAGTCTCATCTTCAAGTGGTGAAGAAAACTATAATTTTAAAAAGGCTGAGGTACTGAGTGCAATTATTAGTTTTAAATATGAAAGTGGTGGGCGCAATTATATTTTCTTAGTGGTAGCATGAGACATCTTGTTAGAAGCCTCCATACAAGACACATGGAAGCATCTATCTATATCGGAATGAGCCAGTCAAGTAACTTGTGGAAGCATGGCGCAAAAGCTATTGGACTGACCGTTTGTGTGTCGACTAACCAGAAATGACCCAATAGAGAAGAAAAAGACTCTGACCAACTTTTAGTTTCTTAAGCTTCGTAGTGAGTCTCTGATGACTACAATTTCATTCGCTCAACAATATTCGGCATTCTTTTGAGTCATCTGTTTCAGGGTAGTACATCGTTGCTATGACGTATGTATGAGTGTGAGAGATTATTCTTTGAAGAACGTTGGCTTAGAAAAGAGTTCGGATTTAGTCGTCAACCCCCAACCAAAATTTGTAAGTAACAATACGTTTTGATAATTTTGATCCATGATTAGAAAAATTATTTATAATTATCGTATAAATCTTGTGTACAACTCAATAACATGCTCAGCAGGAGAAAAGCATACCGGCTATAAGAACCGATACCAATCTGGTATAGCCGATCGAGATGAGACTTTAACACTCACTCTCACACATGACGTTAAATAATAGACGATTCAAAGCCTCGATTTCAGTAAGCGGACTGTAGATCTAAATTCAATGGTCTCGGATACAGTGCCCTTTGTTAACTGTCTAATATGATATACCACTAATTAAATATACTTCGCATGGATTCACAGCGGGACAGGGTTCATGCAAAAGCAAAGAAAAATAAAGGAAAGTAACTTTCACATGGGATCGGTTTCTCATAATTATGATTGCAACCTTAACAATGATAGGTTGATTGTTGAACTTCTAAGTCCTAGCCTAATCTAGTTATATTCTCAATCCTTGCATGGAAATGCAGCTATTCTCATCTTACCTGTCGAGTCCCACATCGACAATACATAAAATTTGTAATTGATTCTTATATCTGGTGGACTTTTTCAACTCTTGAGCATGCTTTTTGGTTGGACGTCAGGTTCAATATGATATTAGAGTTAGGTCTTACCGACCCATTCGATTCAAAGTGACCACCTTTTATTTAAGAGAAGCACATCTTATTCCCATGCTTCGCCTGAGGACGGGTGTCAAACCCCATATCGACAATATATGAGGTTTGTGATTGATTCTTATATCTTGTGGGCTTTTTCAACTTTTGAGCATACTTTCTGGTTGAACATCAGGTTTAACATTACCTCACATTGAAGTTAGAAGACTTTAAATGCCACAAGTGGATTTACCATGATCTTTTCTAAGCTAGGCCGTAATAGCTGGTCCTCGCTCCTGAGTACACTTGATGCTTGAAAATACCCACCATTGGAAGAATGTGAAGGGGAATTTGGAGCCACTGGTTTGCTCTCGTAACATCCGCAGCCTCATATATTGCCTTTAAGCCACTGACTTACAAAAGTTTCTTTCTGACCACTGAGTTGCAAGAGTTTAAAACCCTTGTTTGAGGGGAATCTGAATGGACATGGTCAATCAAAAAGGGAAAGACATTAAGACATTAGTAAGGAGTCATATTGCTGGTTTCCGATTATTGGTCCAAATTATGTAGGATTGTTGGATTTGAGGTGATGGTATAAGAGGAAAGGCAAAGAAAAACAGAGATATGTTATATATTACATTCAACGATCTTAGATGGTCAGGATAACTGATCTCGAATCACCTAACATTTTTGAGTAATGAGGAAATAGAATTGCATCATTTCTCTTTCTATGCTATGGAACCTTATGCATTGAGCTAAGGGCTTTACACCTTCATGCTTTAGGGTCCCAAAAAACAAATGGGGTATTAAGGATGGTGACATAGTGACGACAGTGGCATCCACGACGGTGGTGGTAGTGGTGATGGTGTGGCCCAGTGGCTGTGTTATATGGCTTCGGCGACAGTCGATAGCAATAGCAGTGGTCATGGAGGTGGTGTGGCTATTTAGTAATGGTAAGAGTGGTAGTGGTGCTAGTGGTAACAGGGGTTCACTGGTGGTAATGTTAGTAACAATGGTGATGGTGACGGAGATAGAGACGATCGTGGTGGTGGTGCTGTGACATCGGCAGTAGTGGTGAGCGGTCTAGTGATTCTAACAATTGTGGTGGTGGTATCTAGGCATCACTACTAGTATGTCGGTGATGGTTGTACGTCATGGTAGGCAACGGAGACGACGGTGGTGGTCGTCGTGTTGATTGTGACAGATTTGATACAGTGACACCATTAATAATAGTGGGGACAATGATGGTGGTGGTAGTCGTGATGGCAATATGTGTAGCAGCGGGGGCAGTGACGATGGCAATCTATTACGAAAATGGTGGTCGTGGTGATGATGTAACACACTGGACAGTGGTGGTGGTGTCGTGTGGCAATTATGGTGGGTGTAACGGTCTATTGGTCGTGGGTATAGCGGTCCAGTGATGGTGGTAGAGATGGTAACAGTAATAGTGGCGTTGCGATAACATCAACATTAGCTAGAGATGTCAAAAGGGCCGGGCCGCCGGCGGGCTGGCTGGCCCGGCCCGGCCCTAAGCATGAATAGTGCTGGCCCTAACTTGTAGGGCCTTGGGCCTGGGCTAGGGCCAGACCTAATATTTTCCAAAAAATGGCCCAGCCTGGCCCTAAAAGGCCCCGGGCCAGGCCCGGCCCGTTTCTGGCCCTCTTTTCGGCCC